>JBAFWW010018679.1:0-26016 GCA_036873685.1 Agapornis canus
GGGCAAGAAAGGGGGGTTGAGTGAGTGAACGAGCTGTGTGGCTGGGTTTAAACCACGACAAAAGCATTAGGTAAATGGGCAGCGATCAAAAAATCCTCATGCTGTCACAGAATAATCAAAACCTGTGATATTTAAAAAACTTTCCAGTGTACTTGTTAACAGCACAGATTATATCAAAATAAGAAGCAAATAAAGTTCTGATTTTGAAGTTCAGTATCATTATGTTTTTCTAAGGTCAGTAAATACAACAGAACAATATAGTTCAAAGTCTTGGAGTAGGTAAAAGTCAGCTCTAAGACAATAGGTCCACAGTAAACTTTAACATACCAGGGCTGGATTGCTAGTAGGATATCCTCAAAGTAAGCCCCAAGGCTCATTTCTTCCCCAGCTTCCACAACTTTCACACACAGTTAATACTGCCTCTGAATTCATCAGATAGCAAGACCAAAACCAACCTGTTTTAGCAAATACAATTTTGATAGCTGAGAGATTAACTATAATTTCATCCAACTATCATGATATTCTGAGCTGAGGAAGTTTGAGTTTTGGTGGGTTTCTTTGCTGTTGTCAAAACCAACAATCTTATTTATCCATATATAAAGGGCCTGACAACATTCTTCTCATCTGTCAGTTGAGTTTTTAAAATGTATCTCCACCTTTAAACTTTTCAAGCTAAAGAACACAAGTGTACTTGAAGCTAGATCATTCTTCTGGTGTTGCTCATTTTTAATGAGCCTCTTGTCTTTGCATCTCCCAGGCAACAGACTCCACAAAGCAATCTCAGGTGATGTGAAACCAATGCTTGATACTTCTCCAGAACCCCTGTCTTTTTGAGCCTGAAATCTTCCTGTTAAACCCTTATGGAACTGATGGGCCATTTCAGTCAAACCCAATTTCACTTATTTATCACAAGCCCTACTTAGAAACTCTGCTGTGGATTGCTTCTACACACAATCTGTTTCCAGCTTTGAACTTTAAAAAGGATTTAAGCAGTCAATCTCAATATCATTATAAATCCAGCATGCATTACTTGCCTATTGACTGTGAGAAAATAAAAGTTTGAAGCTTGATTTCAGGGCTAATCTTTCCATTTGCTTGATGAGTTCTGCAGTTGTTACAGAACACTTAATGCATCCTGTTAGATAACAGCATATTAAGCTTGGATGAGAAATCCAGACTATTTACAACACACTTCCAGCTTTAAGTAAAGAACAAAAGCAGCGTCAGTTTTACTAGTCTCATGAGGCTATACCACTATTAAAAAACCCAAAACATTAACCATTCCTGCATAAAGGATTCCACAAGGTTAAAATATTTTTGTAAAACTAATAATGTTAAGATGGATTTTGTATTTGTCCTGCCCAATATATCAAAGGCCTAGATTTGGACAGAATATGCTGAGGTTTATATTATACTTCATGAATGGATAAAGCAAATGCAAAATACACAGGACACATTGGTATTCATTCCATTTGCTATTAGCCTATCTTACAAATGGTATTTTTCCCTATAAATTTTAAGTGAAATAGTTTATCATCTAATTAAACAGGCTGTTTATGTTCTGAATTGCAATGTGTGTACTGAGACATCTAAGAACAAATGCATTTTACACATAGAAAGAATACAAACATATTTCCGTGCAGCACCCTCCTTCCCTGCCTGCTTATTGAAAAGTTTGGGGGTTTGGCTTTTTTTTTTTTAATCTACAGATTTTCTGCTGTACTTTTCCTCATTTAATCTGGGGGTTGGTTTTCAGTTAAGAAAGGCTGTTAATCATTTTGTTTTGCCTTTTAAAGTTAACTGTGTGTTTTCCCATACAGCAACCATGAACTGCTACAGATGCATCCCAAACCATGTAGTTCCATGACACAGCTCCAGATATTCAACCAATAATTCAAGAAAGCAGTCATCTCGATTTAGTTACTGCTGTCAGTACAACTCTCTGTGCCTGGATGACAAGAGAGCAGGACCTCCATCTGTGCTGCTCAATGAATTAACCTGTAGGAGGTGCCACAGTGATGAAGCAGTCAAAAACTTTCAACAGGCAACTTCATCACACGACTAATTAGTTTACTACATCAATAACGCCTCCAGTCATTAGCAGCACCAAGGCTGAATCCCTGATCTGCTTGTTAAATTCGGTCAGCACAACAGGCTTTCACTGTGCTACAGGTATAAATAACTTTCTATTTTTAAATGTAGTTAGCTACTGGGTTGTTTTTTTTTTTTTGCTCATTTTTAGTCATTATCTTTTGCAATAAATCACACTTTATTTCATTCACAACATATATTAGCTCCCAGAGAGAGAAGAAATAATTAATTTTAAAAACTTCTGACATTTTCACAGGGTCTGATCAACTATAAGAGAGACACGTATTTGACAGCATTAAAAACATTACTGTTGGAACATAGACATGCCATATCTTGTATGACCCAAGGAGCAAACTCTTGAATTTCCCACATAGCAGAGTAGCATACTATCACTACACTACCCAGATAAAATAATTACTTCTAGTTCTTGCCTATAAGAGGATTAAGTCATTAGTAAACTCACTTAAGCCTTATACCACATCTAAAACACAAATCAAGGCCAGAGAGAGCTTCTCACTTTCTAACCTTGTAGAAACCATTTCAAGTCTCTGTGTGAGTGACTGCAGTATCTAAGCATCAACAAACCCAAAGATTGTCAGGTTGATTCAAATTATTCTTTGCTTTCTACTAAT
The DNA here is from genome assembly GCA_036873685.1 of Agapornis canus. NCBI lineage: Eukaryota > Metazoa > Chordata > Aves > Psittaciformes > Psittacidae > Agapornis > Agapornis canus. Next base: position 2,724 of record JBAFWW010018679.1, read on the forward strand.
TCCTGCTTCATGCCTGAAGAAAAAGCAATGTTTTGTCCAGGTCATCACACCTGGCTAAACAACTCCAATACTTTGTGAAAAGGGGCTGCTATTCCTGGGACCCCAGAACATTACTGAACTGGGAAGGTCTTGCCTCTGTTGCCAAAGTTCACTTCAGGACAGGATAATCTAAGAAAAGCTAAATGTATGCTCATGTCTCCAAACAGTATAGGTTAGGACAGTCACTGATTTATAACAGATTAGACTGGCTCAGAGTTTTTTAGCTCAATTACTTTAAAATACTACAATTAAAAGTGCAATTTTCATAATTTTTAACTGTTATTACAGTATGTACGGATAAATATTTTACCTGTATTTTGAAGTATCTTTCTTAATTTACCTTTAATTACTTACGAAGAAAACAATAAACAATTGAGCTCTTGAAGCAATTTTCTTCCTATGTAAATACATATTACTTAATGTTTGGCCTCTATTTTTGAGGTTGCCAGAAGGTCTCAAGGCTTCAATAGGTGCAAATTGTGTGACAAGTGTCAATGCTGTAAAATACAGGGATAGTTCAAGTGGATGCAACACAGTGGTACAGTAATCTGCCACCACCAGTCTAAGCCAACACACAGCACAGACCTCAGGACGTAAAGTAATTAATTCCTAACTGAAGCAGAGCCTATCTTTTATTGACACATGCAAACACAGATTTTAAACATTTTAAATTATAGAGATGTCAGTTAATAACCTCACTGTGTCCTCTTCTTTTATAGTCTATCTGAGCACCATTACAGGACTTAGCTCTCAGCTCCTTTCACAGGTAGAATTCAGTATTTCTCCTGCTATCATGTTAAATCATAGACTGCAGTACCCCATCCTACTCCCAGCCAGCCCAACCTATTCACACTGAAGATCCTCTGCTCTTTTTGGAGCCAAGGATGATAGCCCAGAACATCTTGTGAATGTAAAATAGTATTTGTTCAATTTAAAAACATACTACAACAGTTTAACACAGTAAGTCAGTATGTTTTGCATGGCTTTTGTTTTTTTCCCATAATGTTTAACATTTTTAGGACTTGCAGGTATAGTTTTTAAAAACAAACAAATAAACAAAAAAAACACCCTGCCTTCATAAAAAGCCTCTATCTCTCTCCCTCAGCATCCCTCTCTATTAATGCTGCACAGATCCTCATGAATAGCTCAATCTTTCTCTCTTCAGCAAATATTCCTAACTGCTTACAGCCCTTCAAAGTACTGTTCCCATGAACCAACAACACCGTCCTCTTTTCAGCTTCAGGTGTGGAAGCATGATGCTCTCCTACAACTGTCTCCTGATATTAATTTGAAAATTATGCATCCAGCTATTGAGTTCTGTTCTTGCTTGTCAGCCTCCCTGGAAAATGAGTTTGGGCAAAATAATCCAGTTATCACCACAACACCATCTCAAACATATCACTTGAATGTATTTGCAATATTACTTCTCAGCACTTTTAGATTCTTGAATCACAGAGTCAGAGAAGGGCTAAGGTTGGAAAGGACCTGGGGAGGTCATCTTGCATTCCCCACCCCAAACATGGACAACCTAGAACAGGAGACTCCAAAGTGTGGTACGTGCTACACAATCCATTGTGGTGTGGAAAGAAAATATTATAACTTCTACTTAATTTTTTTGTTTGTTTTACATAAAAATAAGAAATAAATAAAGCTTTACTAATATTTGATAAACAAGTAGACACTAGTACTCCCAGTTGTTCTGTATGTCAGATGGTCATGTCTTCCACAAAGCAGGTGACAATGACAACCTCACTTGACCATTTGCCTCAAGTAAACTGCAATGCATTGCAGTTCAGTTGTCCCTGGATTTATGGATATTATCCAGTTTTAGAAGTAACCCTCACCAAATGTACAAGCAGCTTAAAAAATCCTTGCAAGAAACTCAAGTCTGAAGATGATATTAATAATGCAAACAAAAGTGAACAAGAAAATGTCAGAGCTGACAAGGCCAGGTTGGACAAAGCCTTTTGTGGCATGGTTTAGTGTGAGGTGTCCCTGCTTATGGCAGGGGGGTTGGAACTAGATGATCCTTAAGTCCTTTCCAACCCTAACTATTCTAAGATTCTATGATCTGCAGGCCTGAAACATCACTGCTGTGATGGGAATTCAGAAATACAGGGAGAGATCTTAATCTGAAAAACTCCCTATGCTCAGTGCCTGACAGTTCTGAAATATCGTGGGCTGTTTTACTACTTCTTAAAAAAAAAAAAAAAATCATAGTAATAAACATTTTGATTGTTCAAAGGCTTTTAAAAAAGTCCTGAACTCAATTAAGTTTCCAGTTGCAAATAAAGATTTATGTGGCCTGGTTTTACACATTATGTAAATGAAAAATCCACAAGCATTTTTGTTATATCTACCACATTACCCAGAGACTTAACATACTTCTTGTAATGCAAACACAACTTTTTTATGGCAAGGAATATACATATGAAGTTAGAAAGAAATATAACCCATCAGCAGAAGTTGGGTTATCTAACTTCTTTTAGCAATGGATTTGCTGAAAAAAATATAAGGGGGGAAGAGTTGTCACTTCTCACTCTCCAGCCTTGCATGTCAACAGGAATGTAAGTGCACCTATTGGTTTTTTTTAGTCTTTCACCCAATGTATGACAGCCTAAGGAGGAAAATGTGCTGGATTGTTTAATCCAAGTCATTTATGTTCCAAGGTTAATCTCCAAACAGGCAGAGAGACAGTGGCACCAGACAATTTAAGTCTAACCTTCTACTTTTACCACAGTCAACAAGCAGTTGTCACTTAAGCTTGACATCAAAATGTCTCTCTATATTTGTCTTCTATTATGCTATTTGACACAATACTTTCAGAATTTTAACTTTATAGTAAAAGACCTTTACAGGGTCATTATGCCCAACATAAAAGGGATGGGGCAAATACTCATGCAGTTTATGTCACTATCTGACCATTTCTGAAATATTTAAAAACTGAACAAACCACATTATTCCTCTTTTCTGTACTTGTGTTCTCATTTGGTACAAAATCTTCTGATAAATGTGTGTGTGGGGAGGTTGTGTTCAGTATTTCTGTTCCACAATGAGTAAGGATATCAAGAAATTACTGCAAAAGCCAAGGCAAAATTTATTGCTTTTCTTAGTTCTGAAAGTGAGTAGTTTTATGGTCACCTACTGTAGTAAATACCTTTAGATCACTTTCTTGCCTAAAGGCATAGGTCCCATGAAATTTTGAATGTTCTATTAAACACTACAAATGTCTTCCTTTTGACAGTGTATCTGATAGATTGCTGTTCAGAGAAGGGAGCAGGCATTGGTCTTCCATACTTTGTCATACCCTTCACTCCTGTTATCACTTTTGTGCCATACAGCATCATAAAATGTGCAAGGGGGAAGAACAGGTTCAAAGATATATGACCAGTCTTAGCTACTTTTTATGAAATTCAAGAAGAAAATGCTCAAAGATAGAGAAAAAAAAAACAAACCAAAACCAAAACCACCACCCCATGCCCACCACCCTCCCCCCCAAAGCCACCACAAACCCAACCCAAACCTTCCCTGATATTTTACCAAAAATATCTCTCCCTATAGTCTGTCCTTTCAAATAAACAGGAATTTGCATACCCCTACCTGCTGACAAGTGAACCTCTATATAGCCAAGGAACCAACATTAGAAAAAGACCAGTCATACGTAAAGTGAAGAACCTGGGTCTGAAACACAGTAAGACCCAGACAAAACTTTACTCTTTTGATATATGTTTCCCAGTCCAGTGTACTGCACTGTCAGAAACAACAATGCTGTTTGCTAACAAGTACCAAGACAGTCTGCAACTCTGCCGATAACATAACAGACACATGGTACAGGTTCCCACCCTTGCTTCTCATTCACTCATGTAAAAGATCCTGAGAAACTTAGGCTTGGAATTTCTCATTCCCTTTGCTTAACAAGGTGGGACCCTACAGCATTTTTTTCTCCAAATTGCACACTTGTATTTATTTAAGATTGATAGGCAAAACCATTTGTAAATACTCTATAGCCAACTGAAGGTGTTGTTTTCATTTCTCAAATTATCAGCACTCTTAAATTTCCTTTCAACTGTATCACCATAATTATTGCCCTGAATGAGAGAAAACATCAACACCATTGTGGCATACTGCTCAGATAATGTTTCATTTTGCTATCCAGATGAAAAATGAAGTATTCAGTGAGTCAGAGGAAAGGTTGAAAAAATCCACTTCAGAACACTTATGAAATCAAATATTTCTTCTGGGATGTTCTGGAAAAGACTAGGTTCAACTCTGAGCAGAGACACATTAAGGTTCCCACATCCCAGAAGAATTGCAGACAGTGGCTTTTCAGGAATACAAATATCTCCATAGTAGGAATATCTCACATGTAGAACAAGCACTGCTTTTAAAGCTAAATAAGTAAAAAAAGTGTTATAAAAGCTGTTTGAATTAAACTGGCTAACTAATACGAGGAAATGTGTACAGCCAAAAAAATCAATTCTTTGAGATTATAGCAATCAAGTTTTAAATAATTTTGTGATAGACTCAGGAATGTGTTTTACTCATAAGACTGCTCCACTTCTGTGAGTCAATGATATTCTGACTAGCTCTACTTACTGGAAGACATCTTCCTCAAAATAGTGGCATGCACTACAAAATTCCCAGTTCCCTTAAGCAGCTCAGCTGACATTACCAAGAACATCAGATCAGGTATTAAACATTGAGAGCATCACTTAGGACTAGTTACTTAGTGAATGCTTCCCTGCATGGTTTGTTTCTAATAACCTAGTGCTCCAAAACCTAAACAGCTGTTAAAAAAGGAAGAAATTTTTAACCATAATTCAAATATTTGCAATATAATTGGGTTTGGAGTCCAAAACAACACAAATACAACAAAAGCATTCCTACTGCTACCTAAATGTCAGAGAGCAGTATTCTGTTTCTTTTTATATTTAAAGTTCATTTGGAGCTGTTATTGTAACATTTGTAGCTGAGAAAATAACCTTAGGCTCTGCTCCTGTCATTAGCGCTCCTTTCTGTTAAGATGATCGCCATTCAAGAATATTTCTTTTCTACTTTAGGTTCCCATCAAAAATCAAATCTTTATGGATTTCCTGCGATTTATAAACTCTATTCTTGATCATGGTATCGATATGTAAACACTCTTCCAAAGCACAGCTGACTTCCATAAGCACGCAAACCTTTAAGATGCTGGTCACTTCAACTGTTCAATTGTTACAAATGCTAACAGGAATCTTTCAAAAGCAAAATCACTACATGGAGACAATATTCTTTTGCTGTACATAAAAGAAAAAAAAAAAAGAACTCTTGAAGTAGATTTTCTATTTGAAAGAGAAGATCCTGTGGAAAACTCAGCACCTGATCTCAGACCTACATATTCAGAATTGCATTAGAATAATCAGCAAGAATGAAAATAAAATTATGCCACCAATACCAGTATATTTCATAGACATTTCTACCCAATTTTCCCCACCCTTACACTTTAAAATCCACAGAATCTCTGCTGTAGGGCATGCAGCAGAAAGGCAGCTTGGCAGCTCATGGATGTCATCAGAAGCGTGAACTTTCAAATAAGTGCCTTTATGGAATGGAAGGAGAAACACAGATATCCCAGGACAGAACAAATGTCAGAGTAAGACTTGTTAAAACACTATTGATAATTAAGCTGACCTCAAAAATAAGTTGAAACACCTTTTGATGTGAAGAATGACAATGTAGTGCTGATGCATTACCTTTCAGTTTATAAGAAGCATATATTTAGCTAAAGCAGCATAAAAATGTAGAAGAAATATGATCATCTCTCTAAATATCTGCTTTCTGACCAAACCCCATTGCCCTTCTCAAAATGCCTCTGGCTAAAAAGAATACTCATGAGGAAAACTCTTTAGGATGATTATGCTTTGCCAACTCCTCACTGAGGCTCTCAGAGTAGGCTTGGTCTCAGTAAACACATTAACTTTGACCTGTGTGAATAACAGAAGAGGGAGGGAGCCAATACTTTAAATTACTACATTTTCAAGACAAGCACCAGTTTTGGGGCAGAAATGTTCCTCTCCTGCCTTTTCCCAAACTTCCTTTTCTGTTCAAGAGTAACAACTGCAATCTAAATGTATCGAAGTGACTAAAATACACACAGTATTTCAGAGAAAGAAAAAACATATCTTTACAGTATCCCCTTTTTATTCTTAGCCAACACTATTTAAAGTCTGTGTAAGAAACCTTAGAACTACAGTTTTGCTTCTTTCTCTCAGAATCAAAACATATTCACCATTCAGTTGAGGATATAAAAAACAATTTGTTGCATAGAGATAGCTTATGATATAGAAAGCATTTTGAGCTTAGTGAGATTATGGAATAGAAAATGTACATGCTATTCAAAATTCTTTACAAAACCTAATTTTTACATCCTGACCGAGTCACTTAAAGTCAAGTTTTGAGCACATAATACATTTAAACACTCATGGTAAATGATTTTAGTACATTTTCAAGGGCTCCAAAATAGATACAACCTCTACTCTCACCCTACCCATAACTCACACATCCATATTCTTAAAAAACAGCAGCAAAAACCCCAACAAATAACCACCCAAAACAAAAAAGAAACACCATAAAACAACACCCAAAACCCCATAACCAATCAACCAAAGAAAAACCAAAAACAGAAACCCAAAAAAAACCCAAACCACAAACAAAGAACTTGTAAGCAAGGAAAAAAAGAAACAATCATTTGCACATTTATTCCTTTTGCAAAGGGCAATAGTTCTACGTTTTATTTTTCTCCAGAATTCACTGGAAGAATAACAGAAATAACAAAAATTAGTAACAGGACAGCTATAGCTACAATTCAGTTTTAACAAGCAGCCTAATTTGACATAACCAAGATTATAATAATGGTTGAAAAGCAGTTCCTATTTGTTTCTGAAGGAGCCATAAATTCTTATATGCGATTTTCAGTGATTTATACTGACATGGTTGCTTTTGTACAATGATGCATACAGCTTACGTATTTATTGTCTCCACTACAAAAAAACCCTTAACAAGTATTACTTTTCAGTTAATAATTCATATTCAAATCTTAAAAAAAAAAAGAGATGGATATAATTAAGTTCAAATAACTGCCATGATGGGCTATTAACTATAAAAACCTACAACATCTCGCCTCTGAGATAACATGCAACTATAGTTTGTAGGACTTTCATGAATAAGAAAACAAACAAGAAACACAATACCTATCATGTTATTCTTTCATTGTCTACTAGAAAAGACAAAGTGCACAACCGCCTTGGGAATCTCTTTGCAGCTGCTGCCCATACAGTGCTACCACAATCACCCAGGAAAGTACTCCATGTGAAAGTGACTTTAAAGCAGCATTCCTCATTTGTTTTCCTTGTCTAAAGGCAGCCACACACCATACTGCTTCATTTCTCTGCAAGCAGCAGCTTAGTCTCAAACCATCCTGTCACTAGTTCTGCTGTCATTCCTTCAAATAGCAATATTTTCATGACATAGAATGAACAGGACTCCCCACCATGATCTAGCTCCTTTATCACCCATTTTCTTATAGTACAAAGAAATAAGAAGGCTGTAGGGCATCGTGTTTCATTAGAAAATGAATCTTTGCCTAGAATGTTACCTTGTAATGGAATCAAAGGGCCTATAAATATTTAGCCAATCAATCACCAGAAATGCATAACTAACATCACAAGTACTATAATGTCTGTGGTGTGTAAAGATACAGTAAAATCATTGTAAGCAAACAACTTTTCAGTAAGAATGGCTATGCTTTCATATGAATACGCTGAAAGATGTTCACCTTCCTTGCCCTGGATGATCACCACACTTCCCTCTCTCCACTCCTAATTAATTTTATCCATTTCTCATTTAGGAGAACAATTTCTGATCAACACTAACTTCCGGGCTGAACCAAGACTGCAGTTGTCAGGAAGACTAAATTAGCCAGCCCAGGTTCCAGAGCCCAGCCAAATTGTTCTGTTGAATTTGCTCACCAGGTTTTAACATTTATGAAACAGTTTGTTTTGGAAAAGCTCCTTCGAATTACTTGAGCCACAGAAGTCTCAGTTTCAGAGGAGATACTTAGGATGTATTATAGTAATCATATCCTGAACATTAGTGCTGATTTCTAGGACATAAACTTTCCAGTCAGCCTCTTTTAAAGTCCAACTGCCTGAATTTGTTACCAAGTGCTTCCTGTCGAGAATCAGTCTTTTGAGTTTAATTTCCTCTGCAATCAGACTTGAATTTTTATGTGAATGGAAACCACAAGAAGGGTTCAAGGAGACAAGAAACTCAAATACTATGTGATATCATATCTTCAGGCTGTATTTCTTCTGGCACAAAAAGTTATTTGCAATTACAGGTCTGATTGACTTGTTTTGTTTTCAACCATGCCAACAAGCACTCGGGGTAAAGATCATGATCAAGTACTCAAAATGACTAGAGGGTAAATTTGAAATGCATAAGAAAAAGGACTCCCATGCTTGATTTCTAAACATTGCACAGGTGATATTACATTGTAAGGCCTCCCATAGAAGAGACCTTACTTTGAGCTTCAGAGAAAACCACACAGAATTATCAAACCACAAAACGTTTAAGCAAGCTACATAATTTCTAATTGAATGTTACTTTTCATGAGTATTCTGCATGACACCACCATTGCCATGGTCTAGTCTGTAAATATTGCTGAGTTTCTGCTATACATACAGTAGATCCACATCCATCTAATCTTATTACAGCTGAAACGTTTTTATATTGTCTATCCCTTAATACTAAAGGAACTGGTCAGGTTCGAAGCTTGAAATAAATAAATAAATGAATAATAATTTAAAAAGTATTTTTAATCCAACAGCCAACTTAATAAAAGTTAGTTTTGGTTCTAGGTTTTCAGCCTTCAGCTAACATCAATGTCTCAGAGCCTCAAGTCTATCCATTAACCATATCGATGATCTACCAGTCTGTAATGTAGCTGAAAGGAAGCAGTAAGACACCTTTCATTTAGCACTAAGACTGCCTCAGGGGGAGCATCAGTATTTATGTGAGGATGCCGGGCAAATAGAATTAGGCTGTAATACTGCAGGAGTGGGTCTTTGCCTCATCTCTATGTCTCAGCTCTGAAAAATTGGATGGCTTGTTCTGTCATTTTTTCTATGCCTGCCATAGATCACAAAATGAATGAAGACAAGCCAGGCAAGACACTGCCCAGCTACATTGGAAACAATGAAAGGAGAAGAGGGAGGGTATGGCAAAAGTGTTATTTTCTCCCTTGGAGGTTCTTACAGGTTCTAGATGCTCTTGAAAGCTATAGATGGCTGAAGTAAATGAAGTGAGCTGAGGTGACAAAGAAAACCTACAAAAAACCACACCAAAACCCCTCTTCCTTTTTGCTAATATCATACTGCAAAACTCATCGAAAACTTAGCCATAAATCAAATTTGTTCTCTGGCATTTAATGTTCTTTTTATATATATATATATATTTTCAGTATATACAGATGAGCTAGATACAATACACATGTAAGATGAGCTAGAAGAATGTAAGAACACAAGTCTCAGTGGGAATTCCATTGTCTTATCTGTACTTGTTAGGGAAGAAAAACAAACAAACAAACAAAACCCAATATGCGCACTGCATTCTTACCTATACTTTCTAACATAAGAAACCTGAAAAAATGAAGAAAATAAGGTAAAAAAAAAAGGCATTTAAACTTATTTCGTGTGCATAGCAGTACAGAAGCAGCCAACATCTATCAGTAATTGACAGCACATATCTGATCTGAAAATGCATTTTCTGTTATTACAAACAGAAAAATGTGGACATTATTTCTGAGATGATTTAATAAATAGACATTATCTAGTGCAGATGGCTATTTGCACAGGATTAACACAATGCTGATGGTACCTTAATAGACCATTTTCACTGAAGTGAATTTGGTTTTCCCAGCAAACCACTATCTATTTACACTGCCTTCACTGTAAAAACAAGTAGCACAAACCCCAAAGAACTGTTTTTTTCCCAACTTAAAAAATTATGTCCAGGGAGAATACAACTACATCCACACTAGCAAACAGCTTATTGTTAAAGAATATCCATGAGTGTTTCTGGGAGATTGAGCAGAGTAATCCATACAGTTGCAATGTTAGCAAAGGTCCCCGATATGTTTTGGCTGGAGCCATTTCTCACAAGCATTGTTAAGGAGCAGGCACACTTAGGTGCATTTCAGTGTGTGGCTAGACTCCCTGTTTAGGGTACCAACAAAACTTACTAGCTATATATAAGCTATCTAGCTTTCAGACATGAGGAATTTTACCAGTACATGTGATGTTGGGGTTCTGCTAAGAGCAGCAAGCAGGGCATGGCTTGTATCTCTTTCTACTACCAGAAAGACATTTTCTTCCTGGGTGGTAGTATTTCCTGGTCTGATTTGCAGTAGCCTTCTGACCAGCCAGTTAACAATGAAGATGACACCTCTACCCTTTCTCCATTGTAGAACACATCCTACTCCCAGAATTTATTAAATAGATTTCTACCTGTAGAAATTGCTGTCAGTCTTGTATACTGAGGGACCCGAACCAGGCTCTAACTAAAGATTCCTGACAGGTGCCCTAAAACTCCTCAGTCCAAACCCAGACAGGCAGCATACCCAACCTAATGTTGCTAAAAACAATCTGACCTTCCCTACAAGCATGAGCAACATGTAAAAAATGAATACAGACCACAATTCCATGCAAGAATAAGCTTTTTTTCCCCCTAAGAGATATTTTTGCTATAATATGCCATCTCCTAGGTAACCCATGCTATTCTGAGACTCCCCCAATCAAAGCATCTTTCCCAAAAACAAGGTGAGAAACAAGCCCTCAAGAGGTATATTCCAAGACGCCAGTTAAGTATATTAAAAATTAACATCTGACACAGATTTTATAGCCTTTAAAATAAAAGCATCTCATGTGGCAACAGGAGAAAGTGTTACTTTAAATGTAGCGGCAAGTATTATGCTAATGCAGGTGGGTTACTTGTTTTTAACAGATTCCAAACAATCTTCTAATTTTTGCCACCATTTTTGGGGTTGGGGGAGGTTGGTAGGGAGAAGTTGGTTTGGTTGTTTTGTGTCTGTTGTTAACCCTTGTTTCATTTGAGAGAGAGAAGGTGGTGGTGGTGGGTGGTGTAATATGGACTCAATATTTTCCAGCATGGTGGTTCTCCATATATTTTGAGGTTTTATTTCTATATATTTTCAAAATAATAATTATGACTTCTACAGTTGCCTAGAAAGCTATGTATTTTAAATTGAAGCTTACCTGAACTGCACAAATCTAATAGATCAGCTTTCTCAGTTAGAAAAAAAACTGTTGAAGAAGATTCTTACAGAGTTCCAGCTGTATATGTACACTTCAGAAAAAAATTGTGAATTACAAGAATTAAGTTATCACAGCAAATCCTTATTGACAGGTTAGCAATCCTGCAAGCAACGCATTATTGCCTACCAGTGCTTAAGATAAAGCTTCTAGAATCAATCTGTTTGTGGGTGCCACCTTCAACAGGCATAAAAGTCACAGCATCTTTATTAGATATCTCCACATTGAAATTTTTTTTTTTTCTTTCTTTAAACCCCAAAATCAAATGGGGCCAATATTTTTTTTTTGAAAAAAAAAAAAAAAGGACATATACACTTACAGCTTCTCCTAATAGCACTGTAACAGCAGTGCTTGCCGAGAAGTCATTTCTTGGTAATTACCACACAGGCACCAGAAGCATATGACTTTCTTAAAAGCAGAAGGCACTCAAACATTGATGAAACTTGAATACTCCTGTGCAGATGTGATGTTGCAATGGTGAGATAGCAGGAGCACAAAACAGCTTTATGCATCAAAAGAACAAACGTCACTTTTCACTAGAGCATTCTTTCCCCTTCTCCTAAGGACAGTTTAAGCACTAGTAGGTTTTAAATGCAATATTCAACTGCAATTTTAGCTACAATTTTTAATTTAATTTTTAATGTTTTGTGTTGTCCATATACATGTAAGTAGTATGATGGGAGAACTGAAGCATTTGATTTCAGAATGCCTCAAACATTTACTGAAGTCCCAAAGAGTTGCTAGGATATATTGTACAACTGATCAGTAGACTTATTATTCAGAGACATGAGATTTTACAAAGATGTGAGAAACAACTCCTGCAATGCATAATGTCAAAACCATAGATAACACACTCTAAAAGTTGTTGGGGGTTTGTTTGGGGGGTTTTTAACTCTATTTCTAACCATCCATTGTTCTGAAGCAAGGGGAATACCTTACTTCTATACATCCTCCCAGCAAACAGATGGAAATACGGAATATTTCTAATGTCACTACAAGCCTCACTAAGCCATTTTTATTTATACAGTTAATATTAATGAAAATTAATGTCCCAATGAAGGAAGTGCTTAAAGCATAGAGCACTGTTAACTTCAGCAGACTATTTGTGTATTTGAAGCTGGATATATATTTTAAGTACCTTCCTTAGTTGTGCTATTAAGACACAAAACAAAATCATTACTACAATTTAAACTTTCTAGACTCAACCAGTCAAAACAACAGTTTTATTCATACCTGACCCTTCTAAGCTAGAAATATATGTTGTATACTGAAGACAACCACATTCACCTGGCCTCATTTAAATATACCTCTATCAGAATCCAGGCATTTCTGGCAGCAGTTGTTCAAGAGCTGCCCACCATATCAGCATGAGACAGAGACCATAATCTGTAGCAGCATTTCCCACACGAACTACCTTGCAGTCCCTGGTGAGACCAGCTTACAAGTAATGGCACTATGTTATCCAATACCAACACATCTTATAATCACTGCATGCTTATTTTAAATTTAGTTCTGATTTGTAAATATGGGCTTATTTCAAAAGCTGCATGCACAGAACACAAACAGATCCCAAGCCAGTTAAAGGCATAATTTCTTAGAAGCAAATAGACCAAAGGTAGAGCAGACAATTGTTAATCAAAACCTAATACCTTCACATTTTAGAATCTCAGACCAGAACACTGAGCATGCAAATCATAGGTGGGAAACAGATTTTATGCCAGGGTAAATTTTATAGCGGCTTTTAGATTTAACAGAATATTTCACATGATGTGTCAGCCTACAAAATGACACAGTTATTAAACACTCAATAACAGTACTTTCCAGATATGAATGAAGAAATTGTGTTCTTCCATATAAATGCTGCCTGACATTTGAGGAGAGATTCCTATATAACCATACTATACCCTAACAAAATCACCTTCATCTGGTTTGATTACTGATAGATGATTACAAGAACATGTTGCATGACTGAGTGGAAATCCAGTGCTTCAATCATCAGTAATGAATTTGCAACAGCTGCAGAGAATAGCATAGTTTTTATATATCATGTGCCATGAACAACAAAAGACTCAGTGAAAGTGTTACTGAAATTCACTGAATTATAAAATGCTATCCCTGAACACATTAGATGTGCTGCCACAGTGCATGCAAAAAACCATACCAAAAAGCTCTATTTGAAAGAAAATGCAGGTTTGATTTGTGAAACAAGGAGCAGAGTAAGCACAATGTTAGGCATTGGAACTGACTCTAGTGAATCTTCTTGAGGTTTTTTCCTCTGGTTTTAGTAAAATAGCATTTAACTCATAGGTTTCAATTACTGCTTCCCAGTTTGATTAAGGTCCCTGAGTGCCTGCATATTTTCTAAAATTCTAATAGATCAAATACGTGAACGGTATAATCACGTCCAAATAACTTGTTGAGCAACATACAACAAGAGAACTCTGGTCTCACTACTAGGATTCAAACTGTGTTATGGTAGTAACACGGCAGCCAGAGTGAAGCCTTCTCCCACACTCCTCCCTGTTATAAGAACACAATATACTGAATTGGGATTCCTCCTTCCCTTGCGATCTTGCTTGGTATAACTAAGACTTAATAAATGCATATATTAGTCTTATTTACACTTTATATCACAGCCTGATAAATCTGTCTTAAGAAAGCTGATCTGGTAACATCTGGTTATTTCACCACACCAGATCACAGAACAAGCCATCCAGCCAAATCACTCATCTCTAATAGGAAGTTAAGAGTAGCTGCTTAGGATGTGTGTGAACAAAAGAAGACTTCAAACTAAAAACCACCAGAGGACAAAACAAAATAGTACCTGCCTGGAACATGTTTGTAATCTCCAGCAATTTGTTACTCAGACTTCCTAAATCAGGAATATCTTCACAGTTAATAGCTTTCAATATTTTGTTGTTTCATTTTATTTTTCTTCCATTAGTTTGCCACTTTTTGAATGCATTCTAATTTCCACCATGTATCATGTTAAAGACTTCTGCAGTTCAATTATGTGCCATACGAAGAGGAATCTCCCTGTGGTTGTTTTGAACATTACAATAACTGGAAAAGGACACAGTATCAGGCCAAAGCAGGTACATTATGATCTTACAATGTTGTTAAATCTTTATGACAGCAAACTCAGCACAGGTACAGAATGAATCCCTTACTGCAGTACATCATCAACACCTTTTACAGACATTTCCAGAAGCTAAAGCTGTTAAAAATTTTAGAGGTCCTTTTACATTCAGTTTTGATTTGCAAATACTATTTATTTTTCATCACAGTCAATGGAATTATTACCAGAGTTGTAAATGATCCAGGATTTAGTCAGATGAACACAAAATGTGCTCTGTTCACTTTCCATAACATCAGACCCTCAACACTGATAGTCTAAAGGAGGACACAGAAATGATCATTTATAAAACATTAACTGCTTTCTATGTGAATCCGGGGCATCAAAAAAACAAAACAAAACAAAAACTTGAAAAGCTGTTGACTTGTTAATAGAAAGTGCTGCTCTTGCCAAAGCTCACCGATTCCTGTTACAGAATCAATCTTCAGCTGACCTGAAACTGCCTCTCATCAAATGATGAAACATCTACACTACCTGAAAAATTTTTCATTGAGGGAAACGTGAAACTGCGTACAAAACAACTGCTTATTCTTAAAACGCAATTTTTAAGGAACAAGCAAAACCTAGCAGCTGAGCGCAACCATGCTAAGTAATCGCACATATAAGACAGAATAAAACACCACTGTCATCTAAAAGCATGATTAATGCTCATGTTTACAAAATTAGTTTTTCTAGAATGCAAAGAAATGAGCAAATGAATTTTATCCTCCCTCCATACCCTACCTGATTTAGTGGCAGTGTTAACAACAGAAGAACAAAGAGAAGAGGATTTGTTTGGAGAAAACATAATCTTCAGCATACTTTGTTTGATCTTGCACAAATTTGTGACATTTCCACACATGTAAATAGAAACGGTGGTAGCAATACATGCAAGATGACCTAAGCTTCCCAAGACACAGTACAAACAAATCAGTTCCTCTGGGTTAGTGAGAATGTCTATGCAAATTCCAGCTCATAAAAGACTACTAGCAACTCTTTACTCCACTGGTGAGATCAGAAAATTCACAAACAATTCCAAAGACCTGGCTTAATCTTAGCTTTAAAATTTTTATGGTGCCAAAAATAATGCATTGTTTAAAAAAATCTTAAAGAAACAGTTAAAAAAGTAATTTATAGATAACCAAAACTTCTGAATAATATTTGTTGTTTGCCAGTGGTGAGTTTTGATGCAGACACTCTTATCCATCAGAAAACATTGTCTAAGGCTAATGCACTAATACTAATACTGTGGCAAGATATTATTTCTACGCAGGGAAAGAGTGATTAAGTATTCACTTTAAAAAGAATGGATAGATCTTAATTTTAAAAGCTTTAATTTTTATTTCCAAGATAAATAACTTAGCATTTTTGTCCTTGTATAGAAGTAATTCTATTTTATAATTCTTTTTTTAACTTATCATTGACTTTTCTGTACTGAGAAGTGGAATAGCTAAATTTATAAAGGCAAAACTGATCTACTCCAGAATAAGGTTGCTTTGGGAACAGCTGTTAAAAGTTGTCTAATTCTAGTTCTAAAGATGTAACAGAAAAAGAAATTTAGACTTCAGATAATTTGTAACTAGTGTGAAGAACTGCAAAACATATTAAAGAAATTTAAATGTTAAGAAAATCCAACCACCTAGGTTTTCTTTTTCACTAACCAAATATTTGAAGTATTTTTAATTTGCAATTGTGAAAAAGTACCTCAATTTAAAGGCCCAGCAAAATTTCCCATAGTATAATCACATCACCACTGCACACTAGTCCAAAGTCTTCCAGGTTTTGTTTTCAGTGCTGTCCTCCCTCCTAATTCTTTCTTAGACAATGTGTTGGTAGCTAAACAAAACCACTCACATTTAGAGATGAATTAACATAGAGATTTCCATGAACAAAACCACATCACAGCATCATTTAGGGCAGCTTTATATAAAGTAATCTAGATAATCATAGGCATGTAAGCCTGATACCAATTCTTGATAGCATAAATAGCTAATATGATACTTGATTAATAAAAGAAGAATGTGTAATTAATGTCAATCAACAAGGATTTATGGTAACTAAACCCCATCAAACTAACCAGACATTTTTATGAGAATACAAATTTAGTGGAACAACATAATAGTGATGCTGCAACTTACCCTGATGTGTGTTGCATTTGATACAGCACTAACATTTTGATTAAGAAACTATAACATTATGAGATCAGTCTTAGATAGGTGTAACTGATACATTTCAATATGTAATTGAATCATCAAATGCCTGTTTTTCAAGGTGGTCTTGCAGTGATCACCTATGCTGTTGAGGACATTTGTTAATGACCTGGAAGAAAGCAAACTATTTACTCAAAGCTTTCAGATAGCACAAAATCTGAGAAAGTCACTCACAAAGCCACATGAACAACTTACTTAGTTGAGATCAAACACAATGTACATTTTAAAACCACCAAAAATAGTCACACCTATGGAAGCAAGGGCCTTGGATGCAGGAGTGAGTCTGTCCATGGAGACAGCAATTGGAAGTGACTAAGGCTTCTTGGAGGGTGAACTGAACCCCTCAGGAATGGCATTACATCTAAACTACCTAATAAAAGCACTGGATATCAACACAAGTAAACAGACTGTAGCTTCCCTGCAACTGGCACTGATGGCATTACTATTATAACTGTGCCTTATCCTGATGTGTGAAAAATATTGAAAACTGGTAGAAGTACAGCAGATTGTTTTGCCAGTCCTTAACTAAGTTTTATTGTGTGAGTTTCAGAACATTAAAGGAATGGATAAGGTGTATCCAAACTTCAGTCTATGGATACCAACCTGAAGAAACAGAGGAGTTTTAAAAAACGAGATTACATAGTACAATTTTTTTCCTAGCTTCAGCTTCTAAAATTTGTACATTTTAACTATTGATATGCATTTTTGACAGGCAAGATAATTAATTAATCACATAAATCAAGGGAGTTTTCTTGTTTAATTCACCACTGGCTTTAAGTCAAGGAGATAGGTTTTCCTCAATTACATTTACTCAAAACCAAAACTAAAAACTATTACTTCAGGAAAGGCTCCTAACTTGTATTACACAGGAAGTTAAGCAAAGTCATCAGAATGTTCCTTAGCATTAGGACAAGGTTTACACTAAAACAGGGCATGTTCAGCTTACGTATAAGGAGGAAATTCTTGACTGTCAAGGCGGCGAGGCCCTGGAACAGGTTTATCAAAGAGGTGGTAAATGCTTAATCCCTGGAAGTGTTCAAAGCCAGGTTCAGACAGAACCTTGGGTGACACGGCCTAGTGCAAGGCATCCCTGCCTATGGCAATAGGGTTGGAAGTAGATGATCTTAAGGTCCTTTCCAAACCTAACCATTCTACAACTCCGTATCCATGAATCACTTCTCAAACATGCCTGCCAATTGCACACTTTGAAGCATGTGTTATAAAAAATTGCCTTATAGGGTGCTCTGGGCTTCATATTTTGTATCTCAACAATTCCCAAACAATTGCACAGGACCAATGAGGATCCTGAAATGCTAGTCCACACACCAGGCTGCCCTAACAAATTATATTTTGGGATGCAACTGTTCAACATGGAAATAAAGGAGGAATAAAAAACAACTGATACTCGTTGATATTTTATTTGTGGTTTTGTGGGGTTTGGTGTTTTGGAGTTCTTTCTTTCCTTTGATGTTTGTTGTGTTTCTTGGGGAAGAGGGGTTGTGGGGATTTTTTAAGTATGAGATATCTGATCTCTAATGCAAAAGGCAAACTAATACAGACAGCAAGAAAATAAAAGTCAAACAGTTTCTTGGTACTAATAAATATCTCAGGATTCCTAGAATTACTCAGCAATATTATGACCTTGCAAAGAGGTGCCAAGGACAGATAGACATGGTATGGTTCATTTCACAATAGCACCGTACACACAAAAAACCCCTCAAGCAATATATAACATAGCAATGTATCAGAGCCTTCATATAATGAGATTATAGGTCTTTAGTCAGCTACAGTTGCATTCTGATAACACCACTAAATTTACTTTACTTTTGATACTGTGCTACAAAAGAGAATCTCGGCTATAAAAGAATTTATTTCTCTTCTCAACATAAAATGAGGTCTGAGCTGATCAAAGCAAAATGAGATTAAAACAAATGAAGTATATTTTATCTGAACAGTGATATTTGAGAACAACAACTTTGGACGCTTGAAAGAAAAAAAAATATTTTGTAAGCTATATACTTAAATCATCTAAGTTGAATGCTATTCCCTTGATTGCTTAGTTCAGCCTATTACAGATGAGCACAGCCTCCCTGTGGAACAGACTGGCTATGAAAAGCTTACATAATATTGCTGCCCTCAGTGCAAAACTTAATGATGGCAAACACACAGGAGAAGGAAACATGACATGTCCAAAAAATTCAGTATAATAAAATTGCAAGATTCAAACCACAGGAGGAATATGGAAAAATAACAGGAAAAGATACATCATAAATAAATAAACAAATAAGCCACCCCCCAAAAAAACCCCAGAACACAAAATGTAACATGCTTCCTGCTTCCTTTTGCAAACACTTTACTCCCAAGCATACCCCGAAACAGTGAATAGGGAGGCTACTTTATTGTGGAATCCAAGTCCTTAAAACCCTGTATGATGACCATTTACTAATCATATGTGTTTTTAAGATAAATGACTGGACAGGAAAAAATCTTTGCTGTGGACACAGGAGACTGTTATAGAGCTTGTTCAGAAGGGTATACTGATATTTAAGGAAACCCAGTACCTAGAGGTGATCAATAAGATCATAGAAGTTCTGTTGCTCCTTTTAGAAATCTCTTGGCTGAAAACTAACATATTTTGGGGACTGAAGAGAATAATGCTATTCAGTTATAATGATAGACAGTTGAGGCAGTCTTTATTGGGAATAAATAAATCAAGGTAACAGTAGTGAGACATAACCTGGGATAGAAGTACATTTTTATTGCCATTAAAATAGTTTTAATTATTCTTTATTCACAATGGCTTAAGCCAGAGCTGGCTTATAACCCTGTCTAACCCTTCCATTACTGTTTCCTAGATTTTAATGTCGACAACTCCTTCTGCACACCAAGTGAGAATCTGAAGAACATTCCACAGGTTTATGAAGTTCAAAGCAATTTACCCTAGATTTTGCATTGGAGACATAACACTGTGTTTCAGAAACTCATGTATGTTCACTTGAACACAAGTCTGATGTGGAGCTCACTTCTGTGAAATCACTACTTCAGTGGTTTACAGTGGTGTTACAGCTCTGTCTCCCCATGAAAGAGTCGTATTATCTCCGTGACTCTTGATGACTTTTGAATAGCATGAGCTTATGAAGAGAAAGAAAATGTAACGGCATTTTTTATACACAGAAATAAAAGAAATTATCCTTTTCAGAATTAATTCAATGGACATTGAATTCTACATTACTGATATTTTGCAAAGCTTTTTCTTTTTATCTTGGAAGTGTATTGTGATCTCACTATTACAATTTAGTCACTGACTTAGACAAAGTAATTATATAAAACAGTTCTAAGATTATTTGAAAGTCTCACAGATAACAAACAAAAATAGAAAATTTTGGTTAATTACTTCAAACACTCCACTGGATCACCTTTACAAGCCCAGCTCTCCTTCAGTGCAAAGAGGATAAGTTCATTTCTCTCTTTTTAGGGGAGAAGAATAAAGAAAGGAGTCATGTGAACAAGCTCCTAAACATAACAGTTAACTTTGCTCTTTGGTTATGCAGCCATTTGGAAATGTTTCTAGTCAAAGAATATGCTGTCTGACAAAAATGGAGAGTTAAGTTTCCTCCTTTAAAGACTTCTATTCTTTAAAAAATAAGCAATAACTAAGAAAGAGGCCAATAAACGCCCTGATGTTTCAGTTCTTCACAATTTTGTGACACTGACATTATAACTACATTCCTGTAGGAGGAAAAAAAATGGCTCTTCGTCTATAGAACAGGATTTCATCTCCCTGTCTACATCAAACTTTCTGATAACATTCAGATACAGCACAAGATGAACCTCAGACATACAGATGCAACTTCTTCATGACATAAAGAGCAGTTTCTAAATCACTTACCAATTAAGCTCAGCTCTCACCTATTCATAAAGCCTTCCTACACATTTATGGGTTTGTGAAATTTGAACTATTGTGCTGCTCTGCACTGAGAAAACAACCTCTGGGTGTCTAGCTAAGAGACAAAAACCACAACAAAACAGTTCAAGCTATTCAGAGGGAGTGGCAAGGTGGGTGTCACTCTCTTCCCCAAATAACAAGAAATAGGATGAGAAAAAAAGGCTTCAAGTTGCACCAGGGGAGACTTAGATTGGATATTAGGAAAAACATCTTCACCAAAAGGGGTGGCAAGCATTGGAACAGGCTGTCCTAGGAAGTGGTTGAGCCACCATTCCTGGAGGTATTTAAAAGACATTTAGATGTGGGACTTAGGAACAGGGCTTAGTGGTGGACTTGGCAGTACAAGGTTAACAGTTGGACTTGATGATCTTAAAGGTCTTCTCCAAGCTAAATGATTCTATGTAACTAAATTATACTCATGTAAAAGCAGTATCTGGAATTTCAGAGAACCAAATCTTTTTGCTAGGTATTATTTCCCCAGTAACTGCCTCACACCTGTAGTTTGGATGGTCTGAAGCTGTATTTGCAACATATGCCTAAACCAGGTTGTCTCCCGATTTTTGTTCAGTGATGCCTTACTGAAAGATAACACCAATCCTTGGCTGCTAAGTATGTAACTTGCCAGAGGCATTGACAGCAATTAGAGTCACAGGACTTAGTTGACTGGGTATCACTTGTTTGCCACAGCATTAGATAGTAAAGATTACAGTTTTATGGTCAGTGTTTTTTGGGTTCCCTCACCCCTCCACAAAGCCAGGATAAGTCGCTCCATTTTCCACTTTTCAGTGTGAAAACACAAAACCAACCAAACACAATGATTCTGTGATGGAACATATTGTAGCTCAGGAGCCAGGGTTGCCAAATGGCATTGTTTCAGTATCTTTTCCACAGAGATTGAATTAAGGAAAAAAAAACACTAAAAACCAATAGGAGCCAGATATGTTCTGGGAGTCCCAGGAGGTAACAAGACAATGACAACAAACAGGTAGCAAAAGTTGATCAGGCAATCAACTTTTACAAGTAGAGCAGCTCCTGAAGCATAACAGGCAGATACAGCCAATCTGCCCTGAGGCAAAGTGGTGATTTCTTTTACATACCTAGCAGAGTATTGCTGACAGAATAGCACATGTATGCCTATTACCTGCCACTTTCAAAAGAGTGGTTGAGCTACATGAGCAACTACTGTATGGAGCATACTGAGAAGCAGAAGCCTGAAAACCACAAGACTTCAGTTTTTCAGCCATGTACGGAGATAACCATAAATCACATGCTGTTAAAACAACTGTTTGGTACCTAAACCTAGATAAAAAAATTCTTGACACCATCTGTGGCCAAGCAGGAGACACCTGTGAACCTACATGGATGTGCTACTTCACAACTGTCTTTCTAGGAAGACAAAGAGAAGATTGCACCAGATCAGATGAGTGCCTGTGAAAAGGCATTCATGTCACCCCAGTCTGCAAATATTTGAGAACAGAATCCTTTCATACATACAAAGTTCTGTGTTTACCTCTCTAAAAGCTACATCAAGAGCAATCACTTCAAATTAGGCTTTTTCCTGAAAAGGAAATGCCTTTAAGACCTCTTCAGTATTAAATAATGTGTAATGCATTAACAGATATAAGTTTACTGAAATAATGCTTTGGAAAATGTTCCTTAAGAATGAGGTGTCTACGCTATTTCTTACTCGGGCTTTTTATTGATGTCACTTTAAGAAGCAAAGGAAACAATGAGAAGCATGTGGGAGAACAGGTTGTAAAATAACTGGTGAGAAGAATCTACTTCTGTGGGCAAAGCCTGAAAATCTGATTTGAAAGGCTTGATATGCAAGAAGGTGTGTATATCATCAATGCCCTGAAAGTTTCAAATTTCTACAACAGTTATAAAATAAGCATGGACATAAATGTTTAAGTACTACATTATGCATTTAACCTATGTATACTTGAATATCTAAGAGTTCTACTTCAGTGAAACAGATGACATAAAATGTTTTTTCTCCTTCATTCCAAGCAGCAACTGACCATGTTCCTCCCTTTTGTTAAACATTTGAGATATGCTATCTGATGCTGAACAGCTCTTTGGAAGTGCAGCGTACATCTCAGTTTACACTGACTTCTGCCATTCTAACATGGTTAGAATTCTTACGAATACTTATTCTTCTAAACGTCACAATACTTGGATAAATATAACAAAATCTTACCGCTACATTTCCATTGCAACTTTGGGACTGGCAAACACCTCTTATTCTGTTGGGCATCAGCACATCATCCCAGCAAGATGGACCCTTCAAAATAAAACCAAAGTATATATAAAGCAAAGGCTTTAACCTACATAACAAGTAAACATATAAAAGTTGTTTTGTTGCCACTTTTCCTAGCCCTAATTATCTTAAACTTCAGCTAGACAATTTTATTATGTTTATGCTGAAAAAGCCCCATCAGATTACATGACAATATTCATCAGTAAATCTCAGTCACTGACTGACCTACAACCCCTCCATCCTGAGGCTGAAACAGCAGGTATATTTTTTTCCATCTCAAAACAGGGACTAACTTAATTCTGACTAAAAAAAAACCAAAAAACCAAAAACAAACAAACAAAAAAAAAACAACAA
>JBAFWW010018679.1:29426-71638 GCA_036873685.1 Agapornis canus
TTTTTTTTTTTTTTTTTTTGGTTTTTTTTTTTTTTTTTTTTTTTTTTTTTTTTGTGGGTTTGTTTTAGGTTTTTGTTTGTTGGTTTCTTTGTGGGGTTTTTTTCTCCTAGGTTTTCTTGCATTCCATTTTAAATTTCCCATTACTCATTTTTCTGAAAGATGCATCTTTGATTCTAATAACATTTTCCCATCCTTTTTTCTACCCCCATAGTTTAGCCATGCCAGCTGCTGTTCAGTTCTTCTTAAGTTTTTGTGCTCATAATCTCCTCCAAATTTTTAGCTCTTTAGCTGCGCTTTCCAGCTTCTTCTCAACAAGCACTCTTCACTTCTATGTATCTTCCTAAAAATTAAGCACAATACTTGTGCTTTTCTCAGATTTTGGGAAGTTGCTGAATGTAAATATACCATAGTTAGTCTAAAAGACTGGGCCTTTGTTATTAACATTATAAACCAGGTCCTCTGAATCACCTTCTCTTGCAGGTTTTTTGATCAACTCTTCCATAACACAACCTGATACCAACTAAAAAAGTTTGCTCTTGGGATGATGGGTTGTCATGATGCTTAAGTAATTTACATGAAACCAATTCAAATATGTCACTATAAATTCTTTCTTACATTTTCAAGCTTTTAATTTTCTGCATCATCTGCCATCATCTGGTCAAGTGGCTGTTAACGGGAGTCTTACATGTTATTTTTTATTTACTCCATCCCTGGCACTGCTCAAGACCAGGCTGGTTAGGGTGGTGAGGCACTGAATGGGTTGCCCAGGGGTGTTATGAGTACTCCATCCCTGGCAGTGTTTAAGGCCAGGTTGGACGAAGCCTTGGGTGACATGGTTTAGTGTGGGGTGTCCGTGCCCATGGCAGGGAGGATGAACTAGATGATCTTAAGGTCCTTTCCAACCCTAACAATTGATTTTATGATTCTATGATTGAGCCTTGGGTGACATGATTTAGTGTGAAGTGTACCTACCCATGGCAAGGGGGTTGGATCTCAATGATCTTAAGGTCCTTTCCAACACTAATTATTCCATGATTCTATGGTTCAGGCTCAGATTTTTGCTCCATGAGGATACTGTGTAACTCGCTTACTTGTTAAAGAAAAGCAATACTAACAAGTTAACATTTCCTTAAGATCTATCCCTCTGCCTTCATATGCAAGTTAGTATACATTTATTAGAACATTTGTGGGTTTTCAGTTTAGAGGAATTCAGTAGGTTTGTATAATCCTTACATAGTTTCATTCCTTCCCATACTTGGAAAGAGGACAGTAGAAAGAAAGGATAATAAAAAGCAAGCATGCCTGATAAAACTCAGGGTCAGGGAGGTGACAGGCACAGAAGGAAACAGTCATTAAAAACCAAACAAACTAAAAGCAAACCCTAAAGCTAAAAAACGACAAACACCCCAAACAACACCTACCCAAACCCCAAGCACAACCACTTTAGTCCTGGTCATGACAACATCAGCAGTAAATCTTCCTGTTATTTTGCCTCTGTGTGATTAATACAAGACTCTCAAAGTTAATGACGCTATGTCAATATACACACAAAAACAGTCACGAGATCGCTACACACCAAAATAATTTAAATGTCATGTACAAGCACTTCCACAAGCTTGTGTTATGAAATCAACATAATTATTATGAGGGTTGATAAGATTAAAGTATTTCAATCTTGCCTTTTTAACAGAATTAATGGTTCAATTTCACTGAACTTATTTCAGGAGAGAAATTCCCACATGTTCAGTAGTTTGCAAGTAAGAAGGCATAGTAATTCTTTAGCAAGAAAAAAACCACATGTAGAACCATTCATAAGGTTGAATGAGATTTGATAAAAATGCACACTGAAAACAGATTTGATACTGCATCATTATGTTGAGTAAGTCACAGGCTTATGAGAGTTGAGAAACAGGCCATTGATTTGCATAAGAGAATCAAATAAAGCATCCTTAAAGAAAACAGAACAGAAAGGAATGGATGCAATATTGACTACTGTTAAAATTCAGCTACAATTAGTGAAAGATCAGGTCCAAAAATGCTTATTGTTGCAATATATTTATTAACAGTAACAATGATAGCATGAATTTTGTGGTCACCTTAAGGTCTTATCTATGAGGGAAAACTAGTGTGCTCTAAGGCCTGGTGTGAACTTCTAGCACTCTCACTCTGCAACAGTTTCCTCACAACATTTCTCAGTCACAGAAGGGTACATTTTCATAAAGCATCTGTTTGAAATAGGAATATGTTATTTTCCACTTAGGGCATGCTAAAAGGACACACACAGGGAGCTAGTAGCACAGTTCCACACCATCAGTGATTACTCAGCTGTTTATTCGTGCTGTAGCTAACACCCTATTTTTTTTCCTTTATAGGAAAGCCAGTCTATCCAACATATCTTTATGTTAACTATTATGATGGGCATAAACCCTATAAGAAAGTCTGCCAGAGCCAGCTTAAGTCAACAGCATTTCCTCTTTGTTCTAGCAAGTGTTAAAGTACCTAAGGGACAAATTAATTCAGCAGGAAAAGTCCAAGGCAGACTGGCAGAACATCTTGAGTTTGTGCCTGTCTGGCAGCGAGCAGTGGAGGGAAAAGAGTACCAAAACAACGCACCCCTATCCCCAAAAACCAAAACCAAACCACCAAACAAAAGAAAAAAATAATCCTCAAACCTACAAAACTTTATGCCTCACTTTCCAAATTTTTAAGAAGGAGCAAATGTTTTTTTCCCCATGTCTGTGCTTGGCATTCTTCAGGGCCTTATTTTATTACTACTGATAAAGTAATGCGCTTCCAAAAGTTTCAACATGCTTGAGAATTTCAGTTTTCCACCTTCAAACAAAAAAAAAAACAAGAAAAAGGCTAAAAAGGCATTTGCACTTGGGAAAAAAATAAGCAAACAAAAAACCCCAACAAAACCCAAAAAACCATGTATGCTGAATGTTAATGTTTCTTTAGCAACAGCACTACCAAATGCTATTGCTATAATTGCATCAAAATAAAATTAGGAATTCTGGTGAGATAAACAATTTGAATGGCAGTTTTCGTATCGCTCTCTTGAGTCTGAGAAAAGCTTGTCAAACTGCAGGCCAGCCAATCACTTGTGGTGTTGTAACACTGCAAGCTGTAGTGTTTGCAATTATTACTTTGCATTAATCAAGAACAAACTGTGAGAAGAAAAAAGCCCTCTGATTACAAGATTAAAGCAACTTGCCCCTCTTGTACACAGCCAAATGGGTCACAAAGAAAGCTATGCATTAAAATGGATTTATTAAAAAAAAGAATTTTCCAGAGTACAAATGGGAAAATGCCAGAATAAATAAAGAAACAGAACAGCAGTATATGGCTGAACAGAAAAAGCTGTGTCAAACACAGCTGTGTATTGCCCAAATAACCAGGTATGGAAATCTTTATTATTTGGATCTATGGCAGTTGTTCCTTTTGTTTTCTAGGGGGAAGATGAGAGAAAGAGTTGGCAAATGACATACTACATTTGAAATGAAGCTCCTATGCAGCATATAAAGAACAGGGGTGATCGATGTGATTTTTTTAATGCATGAGGGAAGTACCGGAAACCCATGTACATTCAACCAGTACATTGTACTGGTACCCAGTACAGTGACAATATACTCTACTCCTCTACTCTCAGTGTACTTTCCATCCAGCAGCTAAGATCTGATTTTGTATTGAAGAACTACAACTGAATTTTGGTCAACAACCATTCAAGAACACAAATACTGTCTGGGGACTCCACATGAAAAATTATTCAAAATGCAGTTGCTGACATAATTGTTGACCTGTGAAGTCAGGGAAAGGTCAGAAGCAGAGGTCAGCAATAGAAAGAATCTGAATCATTTAAAGGCTGGAAACTATCCATGTATTCAATACTTCGTATTTTCCCTGCTTTATATTCAACCCCAGTGGACAACATGCAGCAGAATATCATTAAAATACATCTTTGTACCTCCTAATATCTACATGAGAGACATAAATCATTAAGATGTTGAGCAAATGACCCAACCAAGGGATAAGTATTAATGCAGCAGGATTTTTAAAATTATGTAAGAAATAACTTCAGGTACTTGAGAGGGTTTAAAAAAATCAGCATACAAGTTACTGGAAAAGTGCTGAATCTAATGCAAAACATGCAAGCACTCAGGCTCCTCTGCAAAATGATGACTATTGACCTGTCTACATGAGAGCATTTGCAGACCTAACCATTATATGGTGACCCCTCAGCATTAGTTTAGTATCCCAAGGCAACAAGACAAACTTACCAAAATGTTAAGGTTACCTAATAAAAACTGACTTTTTTGCCAGTGTAATGGTCACCCACACCAAGTTACTGCAGTTCACTGCTTTCCATGCCAATATGGACAGCTTTGTCCCCCAGATGTAGCAGGAATCAAAATATATATATATATGTATTTACTGCCAGAATACAAACACATATTAACACAAGCAATTACAAGAACAGAATTAGATCTCTCCTACTGTCACAAACGTAACCCAGCTTTACAGAGATCATAAAATCTTTCTGCTGTTGTTTTGTTCTACTCCTTTCTATACAAAAATTTGAGCTCCCTTTCACAATACAAACACTTCAGCCTAGTAAAATAATTTCATAAGGAAACATTTTCAATAAATAATCATAGCTGCTTCTCACTATCACCTGATTAAAGCATGTCTACTTCTCTAAAATATAGCACCTCTCAAGACTTACTATGCTACCTCTATAACATATCAAAGCAAGTGACATGTAAGACAGCTACAAATAGTCAGATCCTGGAGGCTCATGAAGGTCTTGGAACAAACAGTTAAGTCTGGAGAAGGGTCAGCAGCTTGTAAACCTCAGAATAACCAGGCAAAGTCTAGAGTCTGTGAGAAGGAAGAAAGAATAGGGATTTTCTTGGACAGACAAAATAGTGTTAGTTAAACAGATGTTACTATTGGTAAACCAGAACATTCTTACTTTTTTCCCCAGCATCCCTAACCATGGGTTAGTCATTCCCTAACCCAGAACATGATTTGTTCTTCACGTTCCACATTTGATATTAAAGCAGCATTGCTGAATGCTAGATTGTTTCTTCTGAGCATAGTATAGATATGACATACTGAAATAAAAGCTTCCATCCTATTTTATTAGTGCTGTGATGGAGATGAAAAATCAAGACTTTGATACACCAATCCACATTTTATAAGTTCTTAACAAGCTTAATTTAGGAGAGCAATCTGATAATCTTTTGAAGCACTCACTAAAACAAAAAAAAAATCTAGCTGTTAGGCAAGCAATACTCAAACTCAGCAGAGAAGATTTGTGTGGCACTTCCCTAATAGCAAGGAGATTGGGGATCTCATTTCAGTTCAGAAAAAATGAATCTATTTGCATCATAACATTAATGTGAAGTTCCATGCATTCAGCAATCTTTGTCTTGACAATTACGAATACAACTAGGCTGTTTATCAAATAAGGTACTTGCTATGCTTCTACTGAATGCTAGAATATCATAGACATTATTATTTTGTCCCAAAGTATGACTCTGAACAGCAGTATCCAGTTTAGTACTAAACACATTTCTCCAAATTCCCCAAGCACAGCCTAACAGCATCCACCACTAGGTAAAAATAAAGTTTATAAAAGAGATTACTACTGATTTAGCTAGGACTTCTATAGATGTTCCATTTACAATACTTTAAAATTTATTACACTAAATAATCTAACAGAGGTTAAATCTGCCAGACTGGCAACCTTCATATCCAAAATCCTCTGCTTAGCCACAAAGCTTATCACAAAGGCAGAGATAATTAAAGCTTACCCACAGTTTACACAGACCTGTAGAGGCCACTTCTAGCAGCAGAGTAATTTTTTGTTCCAAAACATTGTTTCCTTAAATTTCTTCCAGGACTGACACTAATAGACTAGGACACAACTGATAGGACATATGGACGCAAGAGGCAACCTCTATGTTATTTAACACAGGAGTTTTAACTCTCCTACACCCTGCATTTTAATACATGCTACTGTGAAGACTACTAAGTCCTGAGTCTACTTTTAAAGGGCTTTGTGGAACAGGAATGGGAGTATTTGAGGCAAAGATGTAGACTGCAGAATTCATCAGAAGAAATCTTTTGTTTATTATTGACTTTGGTCATTAGAACAAACAGTAAAGCACAAAGAGCTTTACTTCAGTATTATTTCTCATATGAATAATGCTGATCACACATTATAAGCCTTTGTGGGATTGAACCTACTGGTCTGATATCTACTGGTATCTTTGAGATGAAATTTTCCTTTCAGAGTGCCCAGCCTAATTAGCAAATTGACAGTTTTATGTCAATAGTTATAACTCTTCCAAAACGAAGCAGCTTACAATTTGCTGAACTGCTTGCAGTTGAGCAATTAGGAAGACTTCCAGTGTGCTAGTTACTTTCAAACATCAGAAAACTGCATCTCTAACTGAAAATGCAGGTAAGTATAGTAAAAATAATATCCATCTTGTTATTTTACTGATCATTAGTTTTTCTTTCTTATCACAGGTATCTTTGGGTTTTGGGTTGGGTTTTTTATATAAAAACAAAAGCAAAACAAAAAAAAAAAAATCAAACAAACCAAAACCAGGAAAAAAACAAACCCATGAATAGGATATTTTCATTAAGTTGTTGTCTTTCTTTTCTTTCATATTGTATTATAGGACATGGGGTTGCAAGAGTAACCCCACTGATTCAAATAAATAATGAAGACTCCTACAGAGACACCAAAGGTAAAAGTTCCCAGAGTCACCTCTTCAGCAGCAGCGTTTTACAATACTCATTGTGTTGCTACCGCAAACAATTCTTACACAAGTGATTCTTAATTTGCTTTTGGACAGCTATTTCAGTGGATCTTCCCCACAAAAATTAATTCAAGTACAGTAACTGCAGCTGAGAAACTGAACTGAGTTCTGAAAGTTCCTGCTCTACCCTTTCCCTCTCTGAGCTGTTGTCCACTGCACCCTTATTTCCACCATTTTTACTTTGTCCAAATGGTCACCTTTCCATTCCTGTGGAAAGGCCCATGGTCTGAGTATACTAGATATATTAATGAAGAAAATAAACAGAATCTATTCCACATTTTTACTAAGAACAAACCTCAACTAATCCAAACAGGTCTAAAGCAAAAGGGCCACTAGCAAGAAACTAACTTCATAAGGCATTCAAGCAATTTTTTTCAGTTACTACAGTTATATCAGTTATATACAGCTGTAAAATCAAGATTACACACTACAGTAGCTGAAGAAATTAGATTGCTATATAGCCCATTTTGATTTTACACATAATCAGAAGCCCTGAAAGACAAAACTACACCAACTTCAGCAATAATATTCTTATGTTCCAAAAAGAAAGCTAATAGGCTATCAAAGACTTCTTAAAATAAAAATCAACAACAAAAAAGCCTAAACAAACACCAAAACCCAAACTAAACAGCATTGCAGTCATCACTATTTGAGCGTTACAATACCTATGAACTTTACATACCCATCACTGCATTCACAAGTGAATGTGTCTTTATTACAGTAATTCAAAAATACAGGAAACCCTGCACCAGGTAGATTACTGAGATTCATTCAACATTCATTTAAGGTTATGGTGCTTTTAGGGTTTGGTTTCAATTTTTCCTCACCCAGCATGATCCTGTTAATATACAAAGGAAATAAAAAAAATGATTCACTAAGCATCTTACACAAGCACATAGCTATTGTTAAAGAATTAAGATTGTGCCAGGCAGGTCAGTAAAAGCCTTATGAGAGACCCCATCCATCACACAGAGCCTCTGGCTGGCAGGCAGAGATCTGAGCATACAAATGCTAGTGAGAGTGGTTAGTATGACAGCCTAGAAAGAAACTACAAAAAGCAGGAAAAGGGACACATACACAAAAAAATAAAAACAAGGGAGCCCTCAGCCCTGTAAAATAAAACTGCTGTTCTGGTGGTATATAACAGATAGCAGAGGATCTCTTCTCACAGCAGAAAGTCCTTCAGCTAAGGACCTGTTTCAGATTATGGTACCCAATTTTTTTCTGAATCTTACCTGCTTGAAGAGTACAAGCATTGATTAAACAAAAAACAACACACACACACACACACACACCCCCAAAGCCAACTTTATACAGCTACCCAGTAAATTCTAGAGGTCTGACCTCCAGAAGTTTGACATGAAAGCAAAGGTCAGGATCTTGCCTTGGCCATCAACTTACTGTATCATACAAGGAGCAGTTGATTCAAAGAGTCACTAAATCACAGAATGATTTGGGTTGGAAGGGACCTCTTAAGGCCATTGGGCTCAACCCTCCCTGCAGTTGCCGGGACATCTTCAACCAAAATAGGCTGCTCAGAGCCCTGTCCAATCTGACCTTGAATGTTTCCAGGGATAGGGCATCTACAACCCCTCTGGTTAACTTGTTCCAGTGTTTCACCACCCCAATCATTAAATGAGTCGTCCTTATGTCTAATCTAAATCTACTATCCTTTAGTTTAAAAGCATTACCCTTTGGCCTATTGCAACAGACCCTAATAAGAAGTCTGTCCCCATCTTTCTTACAAGCCCTCTTTAAGTACCAAAAAGCTGCTATAAGTTCACCCCAGACCCTTCTCTTCTTCAGACTGAACAACCCAAACTCTCTCAGCCTTTCCTTATTGAAGAGGTGATCCATCCCACTGATCATTTTAGTGGCATAACATGATTTAATAACAGAGGCATATTCCTAAAATCTAGTATCAAATTCTGAGACTACTTCTCCTAAGGCAATGCTTTAAAGAGTAGCTCAGCCTCTTTTTAATCTCCACATCTCTGCACATGAATTTTGATTTATTTTTTAATTGATTTGTTTTTTCTACTTATTGGCACAATGGTAAATGCTTCAAGTCAATCTTTGTGGTTTTCATCCAAATCGCAGGAAAGGTGAAATAACGCAGGCTAAGGGGACATTTGAACACAGCTTTCCCATTTTCTGGCAGATGGTTTTGTAGGGGCCAATTCATAAAATGTAAGGGTTACTGCTACCACCCAAATTTTGCGCCAACCCGATTTTGCCTTGCACAAGGTTATCTCTGTGAATGTCTTATGGACCATTGAAGAATACAAAGTTAGAGAAATGCCTCATTTCTTTATAACTGCTTCAAATCTCTCATTTAATTCCAGAAGCTGATTGCTTAAATAAGAGAAATTTTAAGCTTTAGCAGTGAATTTCCC
The DNA here is from genome assembly GCA_036873685.1 of Agapornis canus. Taxonomy (NCBI): domain Eukaryota; kingdom Metazoa; phylum Chordata; class Aves; order Psittaciformes; family Psittacidae; genus Agapornis; species Agapornis canus. Next base: position 38,656 of record JBAFWW010018679.1, read on the forward strand.
TGTGCTCCAGTGTTCTGAAAAGACAGACACCTGCAAATATTAAAAGGCAGCTGAGCAAGCCATCACTTGGATAATTCCACTCTGCATCAACCCTGCCTCAGGCTCATTAGTCCTTTCCTAGATTAAGCTTGTAGTTGCCTCCTACTCAGTAGAGCAAGATACTTGCTGGTACAAAATCAGTAACTCTAGTCACATGTAGATGCCTTATTTGAAGTCACTTCACAAGCATTAGAATGTGTAGAAATAGGTTACTTTAAAAGATAACAACTATCAAGATATTTTGAAATGCACAATTCAAGACAGAACATCAAGAAGATACATAAAAAAAAAGATATTTAATTTCATGGTAAACTTTCAATTCCCACTGAATTCTGAACAGGGCAAATAAAACTTTTGCAGACATAATAGCTGCATTTCATTTACAGAGCTTAGAACTTGCACTCAAATCACTGAGTCCATTTCAGCCTAAGACTATTGCAAACCATGTCTGCCAAGCATTTTAGTTTTAGAAAAAGAATAGGCCATCAGACATAAAACCAGTGTATATCTACATTGGCTTGACAATCAACACAAACTTATCTGCATTTTCACACACTTCATCATATTTTATTCTGAAGAATGAGTTTCCTTTTTTTTATTGCAATCTCTTTTAATATCCATTTCCTTTGTCACAAGGAAAGACAACAGATCCATTATTCAAATGCTTGGCATTTTAAAATGCAATACTAGCATTGTAACTATCACTGTGATGTTGTTTTCCTTGCTTATGGCTCAGTGTAAACCGTGACAACAAATAAAATTGAAATGATTAACTAGAATTAATATTATGACTAATTTATGGTTCAGTGCCTATGGCAGTGGTTTAATCAGTACTTTTTATTTATCAGACAGGCTTGCTAAAACAAATTTAGCCATAATGAAAAGGACCCAGAACTGTCACTTTAGCCACAATATAGATGTGCAGTACACTGCTCTGCACAAAAATGTGCAGAACTTGCTCAAACACAAACACTAGCCCAGCCATTCAGTTCTACACAACTGCTCTTTATAACTGTATTCCCACTATTCCATGTCTTATACATTTCTCCAAGACTCAGTTCCTGTATTAGGCACAAGCTGTTCTTCATTATTATTGGACGCTCTTTATTTCACATTTTGGTCTGTTCTGGCTTGAACACACACTGTATCTGCAGAGCAGCTCCAGACTTCAACTCTGTAAACAGGATAATTTCAATTTCAGTCAATTCTCTTTTCTACAATGTAGCAGGGTATCTCCTTGATGCAAAATCTGGTACCAGCTACTACACACTGAACACCTGTGATGAAAGCCAAAAGGTTTGAACACAATGGACCCTTTCTGGATGAGAGGAAAACCAAGTCATTGGTCATCTTCATACAGCTTCTTTGCCCTTAACCTCTCAAGTTATAAGGTATAAAGCTATAAAACAATTGCCACAGGAATTTTTTGTTTGTTTGTTTATTTGTTTTTTTGGTCAGGAAGTTAAACCAGGATCTAATGTTTCTTCTCACAGCTTTATTAATTTGGAATGCCAGTAACAGCTGAGATCAGTAATACGTTACATTATAAATACATAGAACTGTAATATAGACTAATAAGAGTGCCATTTTACCCATCAGTGCTACATTACCTTCCTTTTACTTCCTACCAATATTCTTCCACATGGGAAACCACTTGATTTTAAGATCACAAAAAAAACAAATTATCTTTTACACCCACTTAAGCAGAAGTTAGATTAATTCATTAACTACTTTAAAGATAAGAAGTTAGTTGCAAACTATCAACTCGCATTTTCTGTGATCATGCAGTATAATTAGATGAAATTGACAATGCACTCTACATAATGGGAGATATACATTTGTTGATAGGTCTCCATGTATCCACTGTTTTAAAGCACCTTCATGAAAAGCTAACTCAAAGGGGAGGGTGGACAACAACAAAAAAAACAAACCTAGCACACCAAACCAAAACATCCCAGCTCTTAATAGCTGCTTTATAGCTGTTTTATGGTTTTCATTATAGTTTTCATTATGGTTTTCATTATATAAACCCTGTTATCTCAAATTTATGCATATGCCAGCTATATTCAGCCTTGCCTCATTTATTACAGAGGCAATGACCTTTCAAACACAATCCTAGTCCTCCTTTAAAAGGAAAAAAAAAATTCCACAAACAAACATGTGAGTGACAGTGAAGTGGAAAATTAGCCTTTTGTAACAAGTAAACCATCCTCCTCACCATATTAAAAAAAACCGTAAGACCAAACAACAAAAAGCATACTGAACCATGCAAGGCTGATTTCACTGTGCATGCTCTAAAAAAGTCCTTGACATTGCAAATGTTTGTCATGCATACAGGTCCCAGAGCCAAGCCTCCATCTGGAAGAGATTTGAACTACCATCCAGAGGCATTTCGGAATCTGAACCAAAATGTTTACAGCATTACAATCCAGTTAATTCTATTGCTTTTAATTCCAGCTGGACTTAAAAGTCTTATCTCTATACTCCAGGCCTTCAGATAGAGCCTATCACAGTAACACCAATTCCCAGAGAATTCAACTCCACGACCCAAGTGAGATTAAATCCCCCCAGATAGCCCAAGTAAATGGCTCATAACTCGTTTCTGTCACTTTTGCTAATGCCTACGTATCATGGAATAAAAAAAAAAAAATAAAAAAAAAAGAAAAGAAAAAAACACAGCAAAGGTGTAAATATCTACAAATTATTTAAACTGCACTTTTCCCCTTCACTCCTATCAGTAATTCCAGTTGTCTGATTCCTACTGAGAACATCACAGACATTTACTAGCTGAACTTCCTCTTTAAGTACCATATGAATCAGCTACTGAGTAGCTGTCTGTACTCTATCTACCTGAGTGCTCTTATTTCTGGTGAAACATACAAACAGACACAGAAATACACTGTGGGGAAGAGAAAATGCATATTTAATATCAATTGTACTGAAACTCCCTCAAATCAGGTAATCCCACAGCATATCTCATGTTAAGTAGTTTCACCCAAGAGAGAGCAAACTTAAGCTGAAAGGGAGCACTTCAAGTCAACTCATCATAACATATTCAGTTTCTGCTCATCATGCAATATTTATTTTAATGAACTGAAAATATAATTCTCAAGTATTCCTTTGAGACAAATGGAAGAAAAAGGAAGTAACTTCTTAAAATACTGTAAATTAATAATGAGAAATTCCTGTGCAAATTAAGGACAAAAAAAATATATATATAAAAAAATACAGCATAATCCTGGAAAGTACTCTCTTGTCTTATTTTTTTTTACTTCAGGTTCTCTGTTATTTCATTTTGTTTTCCCAAAGAAAGGAGGAGTTTAAAAGGGAACAGGAGAAAAGGAACAAAGAAGGGTCTCAGTAAAGAGAGTTAATTCCTACAGAAATCACCAGCATTAGAAAGAAATTTGTTCCAACAGATTTTGAAAGATCCAAGTAGGAAAAAAAGAAACATTTAAGTGTCTAGATTTTGTAATACCAATCTGTTGAAGTTCAAGCACTACAGAAAGACAGATAAGACAATCACCTACCAGAAACACACCTTTCTTCTTTCCAGGATAAGAAACTGACCCCCAAAAGCCTTTGGAAGGAATGTAAATCCACCTTCAAATCTTATCATATTTGCTTCTATCAGAAATATCTCCCCAGAAACTACAACAAACCAAATCCTGAGGATCACTTTATAAACAGGTGAACAGGATCACCACTAATGGTTTATATCAGCTGCAGCTGAGTTATCAAATCAGAAGGGGGATTGGCAGCTGGGGCACTGGGTTAGTGCCATGGCAATTGGTGGACCCTATGTGAGGGCTGAGATGAGGTGCAACTGGAGGACAAAGCCTTGATCATGTGTGCTGAGACAACACCTGGGCTCACCTGCAAATAGGCTAATCCAGGGAAGGACTGAGTCAATCTAGAACTGGATATAGGAGCTTGCACCTCTGCAAATGCCAACAGCTATACTTAGGTCACATCCTTTCTGCTAGGTAATAGGGAATGTGGGTAATATACTGAGGTTAGTCATATCTATACTTTGTAACCAGATATTGGGAGGTTACTAATATTATTTCTGGGTAGATGCAGAGGCAAATTCTTTTCTGGTGGTATGTCCAGAAAGCACTATACCCTCAACCATGCCCAGAGTGCACACACCTAAACTGGCTAAACCAGTCATCAGAAAATTACTCAAAAACACTGAGGATGCACTCTCTGTTTGCAGTTAAAGAATCAAGGATGTGTTTATGGCTCATTTAGGTGCCTTTCAGTAAAAAAGGGCATTGTGATTACACAATCCAAATGCAGTTACATCCACAGGGTAGTCAGCAAGAGGGAAATGACTCTGCCAGTGAGGCAGGTGACTCATCTTTAGTCTTAATACAGTTAAAAGATGACAAAACCTAGCTAGTACAGATCAGCCAGTTTACTGATTGTAGAACTGTCACCATATATTAAACCACAGAATACCTTTGTAATCTGTGTGGCACAGCGTAGTAAAGATACAAAACTTATACATTTACTACAACTATTATTGAGCATCTAGTTAAGGCTGAAAGAACCTTTATTTTATAACATCTCAGATCTTATATCTTAAAAAAAACTCTGAAAATTGATTACCTGAAAATTAATTCCATTCTTACTTTGCTATCTGGCTTGCATTTTCATTTGATGATGTCATGGTTTAAGCCCAGCCACTAACACACAACCATGCAGCAGCTCACTCACTCTCCCCAGGTCCCCCTCATTTCCCCCCACTCCCAGAGGGATGGAGAAGAGAATCAAAAGAATGTAACTCCCATAGGTTGAGATAAGAACAGCCCGGTAACTAAGGTGCAACACAAATCACTACTGCTACCACCAATAATAATAATAATAATAATAATAATAATAATAATGATAATGGAAATAACAAAGGAAGAGAATACAACTGCTCACCACCTGCCAACCAATACCCAGCCCAACCGAGCAGTGATCTAACCATTCCAGGTAATTGCCCCCAGTTTATATACTGGGCATGACATGCTGTGGACCTCTTTGGCTAGTTTGGGTCAGAAAGTTCTTGGTCAGAGTAAACATTACTGAGCAGCAACTAAAAAACATTGGTGTTATCAGCACTGTTCCCAGGCTGACAGTCAAAAACACAGCAGTGCACCAAGCTACTAAGAAGGAGAAAAAATGACTGCTACTGCTGAACTCAGGACAGATGATGATAATTTTTTTATTAAAGATGATAAAACCCTGGCCTTTTAATTCATGACAATATTTAGAACAAAATTAAAAAGGGATGTAATGTTTGGGCTTTCTTGCATGCAATTGCATGCTAACATCCTATATGTCAAATTGATGAATACACCAAATGCCAGGGTACCACAATCATCTATCAAGCTGTAAGGTGGCTAATGCTTTTATATTAGTTAATAGTATAATGCACATAAACCAGAATTGAAATAATAAACAAGCGGATCCTAGCATGCCCTGGACAACAGGAATGGTCTTGAGCAAATCTGCACTTTCCTCTTTCAACTAGATCTGTATGGCTTCTCGTGGGAGAAGGTAGGGTACTACAGTGAATCTGGTTTATGGTTAATAATTTTTATGCACAAATATGCACTCCTATTTCTCTTGAGCCTTAAGTTACATGTCCAAAATGCCATTGCAATACCTCTTTATTTGAACAGGTGTATGTATTTAATATCAATAATGAAACATCCAGAGAATTCCTGTGAGAGGTAAGACTGGCTCAGCAACCTGCTGTCACAGCAGTCCAGCTGCTTAACCAAGTCAGAACATATTGCTGTGGCGTGTCAGGGAAGAAATTAAGCTTTTAGAGGAGATGAGAAAAGCTAAATTCTGCCCGATTAGATTTTTTCACAAGTAATAATCAAATAAATAGAAGGCCTTCATAGAAGGATGGTTAAGGTATCCTAGGAAAAAGCTTCTGATGAGAAAAATTGAATTTGATACTTGTAATTGATGCATTTTGCTGTTAGCAGAGTTGTCAGTGACTGTAACTATACCAGAGGCTTAAGATTATGTTTTGCAGAAAAGAAGTAAAGTGAGTTTAATTGTACTCTTTTCCAGTTACATATTAGAGTCCACGGCTGTTACTAAAAAACAAAACCAAAACCAAAACTATTAGGATCCTTACTTTTTTTGACAACATAGATAGGAGCATAGCATTTTTGCTTTCAAAAGAGCTTTCCATTTTCAACATCAGAATATACTTTATCTGAAAGTATCCTTTTCTAGAAATGAAGCTGGTATATTGCTAATGTATTTTACCAAGTAGCTCATACATTGTTGATATTATTCTTATTATTTTTAATAGTATTAAAATCTTTTCCTTAGAGAGACATTTTGTGTTCCTCTCTCCATCATTTCTGGCTCCAGGCTGCACCATCTTCTTAATCGCTAATACAATACATTACAATTTGACATGAACAAAATACAAATCAGTTATGCACAAAGCTGAGAATAAATGTTAAAATGTAATGCCAAGCCACACACTGAATATGAATTGTGTCTTTGCAGAGCTTTGTATTTCAAAACCCTGTACAAAATGCAATTCTGGGACCTTGCTGAGTGCAGATCACATTTTTAGATACCTAACTTAAAAGAGGACTTAAAGGTCATCAAGCCAGATTACTTTCTGTTCAACACAATAAAGTGCAGCCATGTGTGAATTATTATTGAGCAAATTACAAATGATTCATGGCAGATTTTTCATTAGAATGTAATGTCTCCTTTGGTGTAAAGTCAACATTATGATCTACAGTTATTTCTTAGAGCTCTTTTTATTAAACTAAACAGGAAGAGAGATGATGCTTTCATTTGTACCATTTATATCTGCATACAGTATAACCAATAGCAAAGTTACATTCAAAACTGCTCATCTCTATGCTATTTCAAAACTCTCAATCACAAATTCAACAAGAAGAGTCACTTCACACAATATGTAAAAACTTTAGTATTATCCCTAGTATTTGTTTTGTCAAGGTAGGCTTATCATAAATAAATACAATTTCTTATACCTGGCTGAAGCACTACTTTCTGTCAATCTGCAGCCATGTTTCTCACTCTATGCATGATCCTCGCTCCCCTCTATTTACTTCTTAAAGGTTATAGAAAAATATCCTTGCCTGCTCTTCAGAAGATAGCTACTTCAAAGACTCTTTTGAGAATCAACAGCCTTTAACAATGTTTGATACGAAGCCATAAAAGGGCATGGGCTAAGTAACGGTAGAGGGAATGCTTAAGTTAGCACTGTGGGAAATAAATGCCAAAACCTGTTTATCACACGAATGAAATTATCTTTTCCCCAAATAACTCCCTTTCACAGATGCTTATAGACAACACTTCAGTGTGGATATCCATAAAAATTAATCTGTGAAACCCTGTTTTCCACACATCAACTACTTCTTGCTTCAGTACTCAGGCACTGTTGTGTTTGCTGCCAGATGTGAACTTAAGCAGGTGCTTCACCCAGCCATCTTCTGTTGCTTTAGGAGCAGACAAGAAGATAGCACTTTGTTTTGCAATACATAGTGATGGGAGAGTGACTGGGATTGAAAAAAAAAATGAAAGATTAAAAAAAAAAAAAAAAAGAAAATCCTTTTTTAAAAAAACCCAAAATTTAACAAAGAGGAAAAAAAAAAAAAAAAAAAAGCACTTTTTTTTGAAAAAAAAAGGGGAGGGGGAGGGAATGGGATTAAAAAAAAAAAAGAAAAATTAAAAAAAAAAAAAAAAGAAAATCCTTTTTTACAATAGCCCAACATTTACCGTAGAGGGAAAATTATTAAAGATCATTAGTGTACAACTGCCAAACAAGCTTTTAAAGAGAAAAGGCCAGTATAAGAAAATGAAATTGGTTTGGGGTAGCCTTCAACAGTGATTTTAAATAGATTTTAAATCTTTACTTGAAGAATAACATAAATCCAAATTATATATTACCAAAAAAATTAATTTCTGAAAAGGATTTCATACAAGATGGCTAACTAGAGGATGTAATTAGAAACTAAAAAAATAAAATAATTCAAGGGTTTCAAGAGATAATTTTGGCCATCTTTGCATGATGGAGGGGAGCAGCATGATAATAGCAAACTGTAAAAAAGAACATTTATGTCACACATTATTATACTAGAGGAGAATGTGAGATGACTAGAGTAAGAATTCCAACTGGATCTTGATGATCCCGTTATGGAGCAATGGGCATGGTCATAAGGCAAAGCTTCTAATTTCTACACCCAACTTTAGAGCTAATGTTCTCTCTGATACTTGGTGAATTTCTTAGTCTGAAACTCATTTTCAGAATCCTGTCTTTCATGGCTGTTTGATGCTACAAAACAAGCTGAATACAAATTGCTATTCAAAAATAATTTGCTCTAGAAAACACACTTAAGATAGTGAACACTAAGAACCTACATATATATTTACTTATCTTAATGAAAAGGATCTGATGTTGCAGAAAGTAGATCAGTGGGCAAGCGGATGCTTTGCAAAAGTCGATCTCATTTTCCATTTTTTTACATATCTAGAAATGTAGCTGCAATCTGTCAATTTTTGGTTTCCCTCTCCCACAGTAAAATTCCTTTAGATTATAAATAATTTAAATTTCTAATAATAAGTGAGCGGAATTTGATCAGTTCATGTTTTCTCTATGTTTTGAGTTACTTGAGTGGAAGAAAAATAGTCCACGTGTGAATAATTAGTACTGTTAGAACTGTCATGCAAATAAAGTGGAATAAAGCCATTCCACAGGAACACGTGCCCTGAAAATGGCCCTAGTTTAGCAAAGTATTCAAGTGAATATTCAAGATTAGACCCATTGACTGGGCAAATATATGCTGAAAACTGAATATAATTTAAAATGCATGTATGTGAATAAAACATGAAACCACTGTCAATGTCTGTGTTTTCCCAGTATCATTCTAATATAACTTGTGACTAAAACTCTAACAAAAGCACAAAAGCAAGCAAAAAAAAAAAAAGTTATCCAGAATCTTAGTTTCTGGAAATATGCAAACAATATTTCATTAACTTCTGCTTCATAAGATTGAAATGTTAATTATCCAATGGTGTTTTATTAATACACTGAAAAAATTAATCTGTTAAAACTACATCTGTCTAGTTTTTCTAATGCAAAAATAATTAGACAACGAAAGAAGCAAATAAACTAAAAAGATCAAGCTGATACACTCTAGAGAATAAGGTTTGCGATCATGTTACCACTTCTCAATTTTCCCTCTCCTGCATTGCCAACCTCCCTTTTATTTAGTAGAAGTTTCTCTTTCTGTCATCCAGGGGCTTTTATAATATCTAAAATTCTCACATACTAATAATGTTGGTTTTGTTTGTGTGTTTGTTTACAGAATACAAAACCAAAACAAGCCTCAGTAGAATAATGTAAAAAGTAATACCTGTGAAACTACAATGATCCCTTTAACTAGCTACTGCTTCTCACACCAACTCACAACTGATGCAAGAAATACAGGAGTACTAGATCAAATGGTACTGATGTCTTACAAAGGAACACCTGAGAGCCTTCAAGAAAAAGGAATTATTACCTATGGCAAAGAATAGTCTTCAAGTTTTAATCACAATAGCTTCTGAAGTATGAAAGTATATTTACCAATACATAGGTGAGACCATAATCCTGTTATTGGTTAATGATTCATAAACTGTCACAAAGTAAGATTTTACAAATGCTAAGTATGGAAATCAGTCCTTTCTTAACAAGACATATATAACCACAAGATGCTATGATTGACCTTAAATTCAAGAAATCATCCTTAACTTTACTAAAATGGGTAATATTATGTCAAAACTAAGGGTTACCATGTACTGAAGATAAACCCATATTTCATTTTGCTTTTTCAAGAAGGTAAATAGTTTACATCTGTAACTTCATAGTGAACAAAATAATATATACAAAAGCCTGGACAATCATTTGCACTGCCAACCAATGTATTAACTCTAATGCAAGACATTCTTCATATAACTGGTACACCTTTAAAAGCCTTAACCCAGCAATTCAAGCACAAGGGTTAACTTTCAAACATAAAACACTCGCTGCTGAAATAATGCGTTTTGCTGCACATGGGCTTAAGCCAATTATGTTTAACAAGTCTTACTCACATTCCTGAACTTATATAGCTGTTGCACATTTCAAGATATCACTGATACAAGAAATATTCCAAGTAAGCCATGTTGTGGATCCTGACATCCACAATACTGTGCCTTCTATCATTTCTCTGAACCTGTGAGGGATGCTAGCTCACTGAAGGCAATATGAAGTCCACATAGCTAATATGAAATATATTGCAACAAAGGATAAAGAATCTGATGGAATGAGTTATGATGCATTAGAAAGCAGTATCAACAGTTAACAGAATCGGATCTGCAATCAGCTATTTTACCAAAAGATCAAAATCTGACCTAACAATTTTTTTCTGAATTTATCTGGTCTATTGTTTCTGATTTTCTCCCAAAGTAAGTTGTTTTATTTATAACAATTTGTTTCAGAATGCTTTAATTAATCTTTTAATATTTATGTTTTCCAGGGATAATAACTCAGAGTCATAGTGGGGAGTAATTAATTAATTAATTGATTCCCATTTTTATGTTTGTTTGATCTGAAATTGCATTGCAGCAGCTTTCTACTTGGTCATGAGAGTAATTAAAGTGAGGTGGAAGTATATCCTATAACATACAAACTTCCACCTAAATGTATAGTAATGAAAATACTTGCGTGGCTTCTCAGATACTGTGGTAAGGAAAGTCAAGAGTAAAACAAAGAGCAACTTATGCTAACTATTTAAAACAAGCATGTTGATAACCAATGTTGCTGAGATCTCAGAGTAGAAAACATGGTTTAATGGAGACAGTTTGGAATCCACAGCAGAAATGTATCACCAGACACTGTTACTTGCTTCCTACACAGATAAAATGTGGTTCCAAAAACGTCTGCATGTGAACAGACATATTTTCCCCTCATAAATGACAAGGATCCCTTCCTACTTATTTCCTTTAAATTATCTCCTTGCTGAAATAAAAACAGCAAAGGGACCAAATGAATTACAAAGTCAGTTCTCTGCAACTGCAAATCTCCATAAAAAATGTTATATTCAAAGCTATCTATAAAGTATCTACTCCGCATGCTATCAGACCATCAGCAACAAATATCTTTTGTGTCCTAAACCTAACATAAGATGTTCAGTAAAAAAGAAAAAAAAAAAGAAAGGAAAAAAAAAAAAACCCACAACAACAAAACCCAAAAAAACAGGGAAAGCCACAACCATATTGTAACACAGGAACTGGCAATGACTTTATCTCCAAGCACATGAGTGGGATATATCACACAGGCAAAGTGAGAAATTTTATTATGAAAGAAAACAACTGCATACATTTTTTATCCAGGTGCAGCTTTTTCCACTGTACATATTCTAAAGACAACTGCAACATTTCAAGTCAAATATGTACCTAGGTACTGAAATATCCTTTCAGGCCCTTGCAAATTATTAGCAGAAAGCCTGAAAGCATTGTTCTAATAAAATTCAACATAATTCCACCCAGGTGGAAATAATTCCACCTTCTTCATAACCCCTTGAAAATGTCAACACAATCACAGAAGTTCTGAAACAGAAAGCAACCTCTAGAGACTGTCTAGTTCAAGCCCCCTGCTCTAAGTAGAATCAGCTGGATTTTGTTGGTCAGGACCATGTTAAGTGGGGTTTTGACTGTCCCTAAGGACAGAGTATATACAAGCTCTCCGGACAGCCAGTTTCAAAGTATGCTGAGCGTTGCCACTGGACACCACATAGAAAGGCACACCTATGTCTTTTCATTCCATCCCATCAGGTATTTACATACATTATTTGAATGACAAACACTAACATTACAGTGATTTTTATTACAGTATTTTCATATTCATCCTTCTGTTCCTATACGTCTTCTTGCTTTTTACTATTTGACTTGCTTCCCATAACAATGTTTTACAGTGGTCTCCTTTTCCCACAGTTTGCTATCTGTTTCACCACCTCCAGTGTGGCTGAATCTTCACTGCCTGCCCTTCTTCTCTTCCTTGCACAACAGCTTTTGTTCCACAGTCTACCACCAACCCTTACCTTCTTTTCTTCCCCTTCTGTCTTGGATGGCACTGTATCAATTTTCCCTGTCTCTGTCCTCTCACACTTTCTCACTGAAAACATTCTCCCTCTTCTGCACTGCCAATACCCTCCTCTCCCGAATTTCACTTACTGCTCTCCTTTCTTCCCCCCTCAACTGACACTATTATTTTCCCCAGCTCTACAAGATTTCATCAGTTCCTTTTAGGGACATAACAGAGAAATGGCAGACACTGCATGTCAGATACCTTTCTGTGGTAAAAAGCTTTGTCACGATTAAGACTCACTTGCAGAATAAGGCAAAACAAATCTCTAACATAACCACATGCAGATCTCCCACAGAAATACAGGGCATCCCTTCAAAAGAGGATTTTTGAGGGTTTACTGGCAGGTGAACAGTGAGGGGCACAGGAGCTGCTTGGGGAGGCAGCGGAGCAGTGCGAATGTGGCAGCTGCCTAATTACCCTCCAAAGAACTCAGCTGTTTTCCACATTTTATCAGAAGAACTCTTGGAGACAGTGGAGCAAGATGTAGATGATTCTTGAACATATTTTTTGCTGCTCCTCCAAGTGAGGAGAGGAAATGGTCTGATACAAGGGCTAGCTCTTGATGCATAGCACAGAAGCTGTTTCTATCCACATTTATGGGCTACCTAAGGAATTCTGAAAGGAAAAGCTTAAGGAGAGCCAGAAGAGATGGGTAAAAGCCCACGTAATCTTTTAGTAGACAGTTACAAAGAACAGCCAAACAATAAAACTTACAGAGTAAATTACATATATAGTATAGAGAATGACCCTATAAATAATTTGCTAATCTACATAATGATATGTCTTACGACCTCAAAATAATTCCTTTGCATATGGTACATCAAATTTCACAAAAAAACATACGAAACAGAAAAATCCTAAAAAATATGTTACCTGAAACGCTTTCCATCAACTTTTCTCACCTCATATTCATTTTTTTAACACTTAAAACTTCATCAATAATGTCTCAGCCCATTATACCTCAAAGGTGAAATGTGTTACATGCAATTTGCTACATGAAGCACCTTTCAGATAAAATATTAAAAGCCGGTAATGATCAATACCACTGAGCACAAGATACTCTTAAAGACTTAAAAGGAATTACACTTGCTCAGCACCTTTAAAAAAGACAAGTTAGTCCAGTTTTGAGTTAGTGTGCACACCAAGGCAGCTCTGCACAATTTGTATGTGCAAAATTATTACCTTATGCCTTTATAACGACACTGAGTAATGTGGCACTTAGGAGCATTCAGCATGCCTTAGATTTTATAATCAACATTTTTTTCTTTTTTTTTTTAAAAAAAAGCAATAAAATGCAGTTGCACCAGTTTCTCTGTGTAATTGTTCCTCTGTCCCCACTGCAGTAATGAGTTTCATGCACCATTTCTCTGTCTGCTTGCAGCTCTCCGACCTATGAATCAGGCACTTCTCTGTGATGGGAAAAGTCATGCCTGACACTTCTTTAAAGTAAAGGGTCTTTATTTCTCTGCACCTTAGCTTAACCATCTGCAAAAAATACAGGATAACAAGTTCTATTTCACAGCAGGATTACAAGAGTATACAATTTGAGTTAAGTACTGAGCAATGATTAAAAAAATCACATCATATCTGGGAAGCTATTTGAGGTTTTTGACAGAAAGATGAAAAGGTCATCATAGTGTGTAAAAAATACAAGAAAAGGATATATGTATGTCAAGGAATCATATTTAATCTCCGCAGTCCTTCCTGGTCAAGAAAACTTCAAATATAATGAGAAAAAAGAACTTACAAGAAAAAAATACAGGGAGAAAAAAAACACAGAAAATTCAGTCTTTCAATTCACATTTTAGTCTACAGTGTATTCGTGGTGGCATCTTTGTATAGCAAAGACTGGTCCTTTAACCATGCAAAGCTATAAAATATTCTCTTGGAGAGAAGCTAGTTTTAAGGTATTTTCAGAAGACAAGTGTTTCTGAATTTTTATAAGAACAAGTGAGTTCAGTGAGGTAGTTTAAAATCTCAACACAAAACACAGTTTAATATATCTTTAGCTAAAAAGAAAGGGTTTTTGTGTATAAGCACATACTTTTTTTTTATCCTTAAGAGTAAGATCTTACTCTGCCTGCTTACACAGCCTGTCCCTGATCTTGTCTGTGCTTCTGCTATCTTAATATATATGGTAAGACAACCCTGAAATATCTGGAACTTGCCTATAATACTTTAATAAGTTACATGATCCACTCATTTCTTTGATCGTTATGGTGGTGTTTGCTATGCAAGAAGTTAATTCCAACAGGAGCTAATTGCTAGCAAACAAGAAAGGCTACTTCTGAAAGCCCCATCCCTTCACCCTCAGTAAACCATGCAGGTGCTGTTTGCCCAGGCCATGGAGAGATCAATATTGCAATTGTGCAAGACAGGAAAAAGCTTGGTAGGAAATTATGGGAGGAAAAAAGCCAAACAAACCATAAATAAATGAGAGATCCTGAGAATACTGAGAAAAAAGTCCCAAAAGGAGAGAAGGAGAGAAAATCAAAGACTGCTGGGAAGTTGACTGAAGCCCACTTAACATATTTGGAGTATTTGGATCAAGACTGACAAGTACGGATATTTGTTTGTACTAAATTTAACTTCTCTTGTTATATGTTATTCCTATTATTGAATTAAATTATAGTCTTTTTCAAGTAAGCTGGTTTGGTTCATAACATTCATCTTTCCCCCCAGAAAAAAACAATTGCAGAAATAACTCTAATCCAACCATGCTCTCTGGATAATTACAATTAGTAGCAAGGCTGCAGCAAATTGGTGCAGGAGTCATAAAACGTGTGGCAGGGACTATTAAAGAGTAACATGGAATGTCTTTAAGAAATACCTGTGATGACACAAATAAAACTACCTTTGTGTAGTGGAAAGCTGAAATTTTAGTTTTGATCTGAAATATAGCCATATTCTGTAAGAAACATGAAATGATTCTACTCTTCATGTTGCGCAGGTAGCACATTAAAGAAAAGGGAATCCAATGTGCAAGTTCCTGGCTAACCCTGTCTTTTGAAAATTTCTCTTTCCACAGGTATATTAGCTAAATATGAAATAGCAAAACCAACTTCTTCCTGAAAGTATTTCATTTCCAGACTTTCAAAATATAAGCAGGACCACCAAGAAAAGCTATTATCTGACCTGACACATTTACCAAGAAATATTATAAAAAAAGCAGAATAGGAAGATGAAAGAAATGAAGCAAAATTCTAGAAATGGAAATGTTGTTGGCAAATAACTATCTACAGATATGACAAGTCTCATAACCTGGGCAGACTTCATAGGAAAAGTGTTAAGAGGCATAAGCTCTAGTGTTACTTGCAGTCACAGAAAAATTGAGAGCACCTTTGTGGCAGACCCATCTAAACATTCTGAGCCAAACAGAAAAAGACAGTGAGTCACATCAGTACTGCCTACCCTCACCACCCTGTCTCCCAGATTCATGACAACTGGAGGTGAATGGGTATCAGCCTCACCTGACAGAGCTGGCCTTTGCCAGAAGCTATAGGAATGCTAGCAACTGAGCATCTTAGGGAGTGGCTGCTACCAGTATGGGATTGCTTTGTGATAGACTTAAGAATCAAATCCAAATTAAAAAAAAAAAAAAAAAAGGCTTCTTTCCTGATGAATCCAGCCTTTTATTCTGGAAACACAGACTCCTTGCTGCAGTACAGCATGCCCACAGTAAAAATGTTTAGCTTTGCAAAGTTTCATAACATGTCTTTTACCTCTCATTCCAAAAAGCATTCCATATAGGAGCAAATATTTTCACTATATGATCTCTAAAGCTATGAAATATAGATAATACAAGAGGAGATCCTAAAAACAATTAATAAGCTATATGAAATGGATCTATTTCTAAAATACCTGTCCCTTCATATTGATGGTGGGACACAGTAAGAATTAAGCAGATAAATTTGACTACACTTGAATTTGAAAGGAAATGGGGTGATAAAAACCCTGTGCAGTGAGCTTCACCGCCAAGCACAGACACTTGGGTTGTCAAACGGGTATTTTGGGAACAAAAAGCAAACAGACCCAAAATCTGTCTGTTCTGCAAAGGCTATATTACTACTTACTTGTTCAAATGCACCTGTGTACAGTATGCTCTAAGCATACAACTAAAATAATTCCTGTGGGTCTTATTTACAAGTTTAAACACTGAAACCCTTTATATATATTCTCCAATTACTAGAGGAGAAATATTATAAAGACACTTTGATTATTGTTCTGAACTTCACTCATTCCTTCATTTCTTTGTGTGTTCTAGTTTCCCTGTTTTTTAATTTTAACCTTAGGTGCTCTTCTTCCCATATCTACCCTTACATCTCTTTATGGTGTAAATACCATTTATGCCACTGTTCTTACTGCTAAAATGTACTTTTCCTTTCAACCTCTTGATTAACTTTGATATCTATACTGTAAGAAATGCTGTGCATTAATGTATTCAACTTCCCCTAGCAAAAAACACAACATTGTGAGAATGTAGGTAAGTTTCAGTGGTTAGCCAGCTATGAAATGACACCAGTTATCTGTTCAAATAGCACAAACTACACAAAGTAAGCTGGACTTAGCATCACCTAGGATGAGTAAGTGCATTACTTTCTCTGGGGACAAACTGTGTCACCATAGGGGATCACAGAGAATAAAATATTTTCTGAAACTATTTTTCTATTTTTCCTAACTTTCTAATATCTTTAATATATTTCTGCTTAATATCTTGCTGATAGTATTATAAATTTTACCCAAAAAAATTACCAAAAAAAAAAAAAAAAAAAGAAGTTTCTTTATCCTTCTGGAAAATATATGATGCAATATAGTTAAAACAAAGTCCTACAGCTCAGGATAAATCCTCCCTGGTAGGTAGATGTTTATAAGACAGTAGAAGCTTAAGGACTTTGTAGACTAAAGAGACAGTCTCGGTTCCAATGATCTTATTGCAATATCCACTTTGAAGACGAATACTGAAATAGAGCAAAATATTTGCATTTCAGAACACAACATGATGGCCTCAGTCATTTCTCCCCATATACTCCTTTGTTGTCAGGTCTTGATGGGCAGGCTAGCTTTTTGGTAGAAATGTACTTAAAACACAGACTTGCATGAAAAGAGGTTGTGGTGGACAGGCCAGAAGTGGTGACCCTTACCAATACCATGTTGACATGTGAGAGGACACAAAGACAGCAATTACATAGGCAGTGGCATAGGTCTATATTATTAGAAGCCTACAGAATCTGCCTACATATTTAATGAAAGGCTCTTCTGCAACAAAAAGCTAAAGCTGGTTTAGGAGACCTAATTTGTTGCATTCCAGACACTTTCCAATTCTCTTACTCCTCTCACTTCTGCCCAAGGAACACGTACAAATCAATTTGGCATAGATGGAAAAACTTATGAAAAATCTGAGAAATGTGTTTTGTGCAACCTCTTATTTTGCACATATTAACTTTAAAACTACAATTCTCTGAAATCAAATCTCATCTCATGCATTCCACCTAGAACACAAAAATGTTTCACAGAGAAGACTAATAACACAGAGAGAAATATGCTTTCTCTCCTCACTGAATCAAGGTACTTGTTAGTTTAAGCTTATCATAGGTTTAAATGCCCCTATGATGCGCTTAAAGCTAACAGTCACAAATTAAACTTGAAGTGGTAATCACCTGCATTCAGAGATGAGAGAACAAATTCAGGCTAATTAAAAATTCTCTCAATGTAAAGGTTAAACTGTTAGTATAATGATTTCTCTTTCACAATTGTCTATATGCCTTTGTTATGACTGATCCTTACCCGATTTGACATCAGAGAAGGATGATACCAGCTGTGTTTTTAAACAGCTAGCAAAGAAGATTTTCCCTTTCCTTTTCATGCCTTTTCTCCAGTTCTATCATTGCCTGTAATCTAAGATTAATTTCAATATCTGTTTTTTTGCTGTATACTGAACTTGCAAAACAGGGAATGCCACTGTTCTTGTCAATAGTTTTGGGGTTTTTTTCATGGTATCTAACACATGCATTTTCACTAAGCATATTTCTCCTTTCTCCCATTTATTATAACATCTGTTCCCACAATGTACTACAAGCCATCAAACCGAGAGGCTTACTACCAGGACAGCCATGTATCCTAATACAGTGTAATAATTCAGAATATGATGCATCCCACGATCACAAGAGATTAATACAGATTGATGTGCAGGACAGCTAACAAGCACATGCCTATGAACTCTGTAATACAACTGTTGCAATGTTCCCACTCATATCACAGAACGACTCGGGTTAGAAGACGCTTTAAAGCTCATCTAATCCCAACCCCCTGCCACAACTAGCGACACCATCCACTAGACCAAGTTGCTCCAAGCCCCATCCAACCTGGCCTTGAACACTGCCAGGGATAAGGCAGCCACAGCTTTTCTGGGCAACCTGTGCCAGTCTCACCACCCTCACAGTAAAGAACTTCCTACTATCTATTCTAAATCTTCCCTCTGTCAGCTTGAAGCCATTCCCCTTTGTCCTGTCACGCCCTTGTAAAATGTTCCTCTCTAGATTTCTTGTAGGTCCCCTTTAGTTACTGGAAGGCTGCTGTAAGGTCTCCCTGAAGCCTTCTCTTCTCCAGGCTGAACACCACCAACTCTCTATCTCCAAAACCAAGCTGAAAGGGACATTTGTTATTCTGATATTCTGGCTTGTTATTATTATAGGTCTAAAGTAGAAATACCTGGGCGATCAGTCATTCTAACCTGATGAAATGCAAAGCATTATTATGAGCACCCTCAAGTTCCCTACAGCATTTAGGTTGTTGTTTTTCATTGCTATGGGATTTCCAAATGTATTTTACTTCTGGGGGAAAAAAATTACTCTTTATAGCTTTGGGGTTACTAAAGGATACACCACCAGATTCCAGTAGAGTGCACATTATTTGTTTCTGCATTTGACAATGAGTATCAGGGTTTGATGAGTAGCAAAAGTACTCATGAGATGTCTGTCCATCAAAGCCTCCAAAATGAGCTTGCTATGGACATTGAGATGCTTTATCTGCATTTAATGTTACAGAAGGCTCTCTATTCCCTAAAGCCATAATGCAGCCTGCCTGATACAACTCTCCTTTCTTTTGTCATTCTTTTAACCTTTTCCCCTCTGCTAGTTCTAAATATGTGGAGGCCCCCTTTTCTTAATTTTTGGACAGGTATGAAAATCAGTTCCATTTAAATCCTGCTCAAATATTTCAACAGGTGCATATCAATAGCCCAAACAAGGAGAAAAATCTTAACTGCTCATATATTTTATGCAAATGTCCATAAATATTTATCTTGATTAACCAAGCAGCTTCTTTGTTACAATTTGTAGGTTTGAGGGGTTTTTTTTAATTCTAGCCAGAAAATGTCCTGCAAAGTAGTGATCATATTGTTATATAATAACTTGCAGCTAAAACACCACATGCCATCTATGAGGAGAAAGGACTAATTACACAAAGCTCAAAATATAGGAAGAAATGGGCTTTACTCTAAAAGCAGTCACAGCCTTAAAAGTGCTGCATATCTTCATCATGAATGAGATTAAAATAATCATATGAAAGAGACTCTACATGAAACCTTCCTGAAGGAGAATCTTCCTGCAGAGAAGGAAGGAATGAGGCAGTTGAAGCATTCCATCTGCTCAACTCTGTTTGCTTCTGAAGCTAATGATCTTCCCCCTCATTTACTGAAACCACCCTATGTGGCTGTAGGGCTGTAGACTGGATTTTAAAAGAAAGGTCAAGAACGTACCACTGCTTCTTTACTTTTTTGAAGCCTTCAACAAGTACTTGTTTTCAAATCACTCAGGGATCCTGTGAAAATCACTTCCTATTTTTAGATCAAAAGCCATCAGGAAAAATGCTTCAGTGCTTACCAGAAGTGTTTTTAATTCTTAATGACAGCAGAATCAATCAAAGAACTTCTTTTCAAGAACAAGTTCTATGGGTTTATGGAAAGACACTGTGGAAGAGTGATCTTGGAAAGAGCTGAGTGTATTGAGAAAGCCTGCATTGACTGTAATCTACAATAAACATGCAAACTTGAGGCAACATCTGGTAATAGCTGACTTGATCAACTACTGCTTTTTGTACCCATTTCACCTCTTTTGACTGATGGCTTGCTCTAGGTAGATGTCCTGATCACCAAACCTGGAGACTACAAAATGAGGATCACGATTGTCTGCATCTCATGACAGGGATGTGGTCTTTCACTTTGGTTACACCTGGCCACCTGACTGCCATTGATTATATATTCCCATAGTCCCAGAAAATCATAAAGGACCTCAAGTTTGACTTCAGACTACACATGTGAGTAAAGAAGTAAACAGTGGCATGGAGCATTATAAAAATTACTTTTTACTTTACCATCTGGACGCAACCACTTTTCATACCTCTTCCAGTCATATAGGCACTGAATATGCTGAAGATGATTCTGTTTAAGCTTCATGTAAGAGGGCTTTAAAGCTGGATACTGCCTGTGTTCTGGTGCCATCTGTTGTAGTTTCATCTGTTTTCACTGGCTATTATCTACATAAGGGTGTTGTGCAAGTACCAGCTCTCTGCTGACTCACTCCAGGGCATATCTGCCTACAGAGTTCTCTGGTCCACTCCAAGAATACAGGATGTGAATTAGCACAAGGTCAAACCCACATAATACCGGAACTAGAGTATGACCACGTCAGAAATTGCTGAAAGGGATGCTTTTGGAAGGCCCTCATAACAAAAAGCATTCTTTCTTCCATGCATCTTCTGACAAAGAGAATACTGCTCACAAAAGGTCAGTTTGCTTACAAGACATCCCTTAGCTAGTATTGTAATTTGTTGTATTACCACAAAATTCATTGACTACAACTAGTAGTTTTACATATTAGTGTTTCAAATCTAAAAAGTGTCCTCTGTTATTTCCTCAGTTTCCCCCATTCTGGTCTCCACAGAGACCTAGCAGATACTTGTGTTACCAGATGTTAAGAGGCTGGTATGCTTTACACTCAATGCTCTGCTTCCAGCTCCTCAGAAATCAAAGCAAGGAAGCAAGAATTCTTTTGCTTCAGTAATTATTAAAACAGTATCACATTTGCCTGGCAACAGAAAAGGAGTGCATGTGCTGCAATGGAAAGGATTTGGTAATATCAATCCTTTTGCCTCCCTACCATGTATTACAAGAGACTGAGCAATGCTCTCACACCAAAGTAATACCTAAAAATGTCATAAGATTGTAACATGCAGGTAATAGGTTTAGCACAGCACAAAGTGATGCAGAAGGTCCTGCTGAAGGTACTAAACCCCTGTATTTTCCAAGTGTATAGACAGATGAAAAGATGTCTCAACCTGTCCAATTATCCCATTAAGACCAATGGGATAAAAATACTTTTAAGTCACAGTCAGGCTGTTTTCAGTCACTTATTCCTTAACACCCTTTCCACACCTCCAAGTCCTTCAAGATTCAGAGAGCATGGTATGAGTCATGGGGTTTTGCCATTAAGGTCAAAGAGAATCCACTGCTTTTTTCAACAGATACAGGTTCCTGATTTTCATCTTACTACTAACACTAGAGGGCTACCTGTCACCAAGCAGCTTCCTAGTAGTTACCCATTTTCAGTTCTCAGTTTGAAGATCCAGGTGTCCCAAATCATGTCCCCCCAGGTGTATTTTTAATAGCATTTTCCCCTTTTTCCTGGCTCTGCTGGTGCACTCATAGTCGATTCCTGATTTGCTTCCCTTTTACACCACGGTTCTGAGCCATCTATCTGCAGTCTCATCTTTAAAACAGTATGTCTGTGCAGATGACTTGCAGACATCTCACTCTACCTCTGGTCTTTTTTGTCCATTCAAAACAAGCCCTTTCACTCCTTTCTCCAATCTCTCTTGATAGCCCACTGACAAACCTGTCACTTCAACCCAAATTCACACTTCGGAGAAAAAAAGACAACAAAAGCAACAATCAAACCTCAGAACCCTGATCTTGCTTAAAACGGGCAACTACTGTATTTTCCAGATTCATAAGTCAGAGAGTTGTGCACCAATTCCTCTCCTTGGTTCCAGAAACATCACTGCTAAATTAGATGAACTTAACAAAAAAAAGGGATATGGTCTACTACTGCATTTATAAAAGATCTGAACTGATCAATGGAAACATGCATGTTGATATTATGCATGTATAGCAGGCATATCCAACATGCATTTATTTTTATTAAAAGTATAGCTTACCTTTCTGCCCATGACGACTGCTAAATTTATCTCCAATTTCTGGACGTCTAGTTTGCCTCAATAGCATTTTGATCAAGAAAGCATCCTCTGCATTTGATGAAATCATTACTTTTTCAATATAAGAATCAGTTGCACCTTTGTAGCTAGTACAAGAAGAAAAAAGACAAGTTTTACATCTATGAACCAAACACAAGTTACAATCAAGTATCTGTGTTTTGGAAGCTTCTGGAGAAACTGTAGTCTTCATGGAACTTAGATATTGGAAGCTAATGAAACACAGATTATATCAAGTTCCAGAGTACAGTATGTTTCTGTAAAAGGCTTAAGAGATACACCAGAAACAAAGGGAGAATTAAGCTGAACGTGAAAAGAACAAAGTGTATTTTCTTTCCATGTGGGCCCTTCTTGATGGAAAATAGCTTCCTAGTATATTGCAAATGTCTGGATACCCAGTTAAACAAGCAAAAGCCAAACATAGGGTTATAGCTGACAAGGGAGTTTAAGTATTTAAGAACAAAATTATAGTATAATATCCTGACTGAAACTATGCATCAGGTGCAGGTGTGGAAATGAACCAAGGGCAGAACACAGTACGAGGAACCAACACAGATGAACCCTAGAGTCTGAGATGCAGAGATTTTGGGAAGGAACAAAAAAAAAAAGAAAAAGAGGCAGATATTACAGAGTGGGAAGGAAACTATCCTGGTATTGCTTTTTTTTCTATATATTGCAAAATACATTCCCTTGACTTGTCTAGAATTTTGCAGATACCTTTCCCACCAAGTACCTTTCCCAAGTATAAAGTTATGAAGCAACATACGTTACTGGCACATCTTTGTACTGTGGCTGCTGAGGCACTCCACTTCCTTCCAGCGGCGTCTGGGTCACAGTTGGCATAGATTTGTTCACAAGGACCTGCTTATTTTCTACTTTCTCACCTATAAAGAACAAGGGAAAAAAGCACCATGAAAACGTATCTGGCTACCTATGTTGGAAATACATTTTAAGCTTCATAAAAAAGGTAACCTGGACAAACTGAGAGGAACATATCCAGGAAATCTACCATGTTACTTTATTGACTATTATATGGTAAGGGAACCATTAAACTAGGTTGGGTTGTTTTTTTTTTTTGGTAACCAAAACAGAATAGATGCATGTGCACTATGAGAACAGCTGTTCAACATACCCTGGGTCTAAAGAACACACAAAAGCATCTGAAGTCATTTGCTGTAACTATGGAGAAAATTAACGAGCAAGACTAACTGGCAAATTTTAGAAATTCACACCTGTATTTGGGACATCACATCATTTCCACAAGGGGTTATGTAAAACTACTCCCAGCCTCTCCTTGCACTTACTTTTTTCTATTGCTTCTGGGTCTCATATATCAGCTATTTTCCTTTCTATTCCCTTATCCTGCCCTTCACATAGAAAACCAGACCAGTAGCATGTCCAATGATACAAATGCACATCAAATACTTGCCTCCAACCTCCTCCACAGAATTACACTGAACTTCAGCCTATGTCTCTTTTCTGTCCACATGAACTATTTCACAGAGGTTTTTTACTTCCACACTGAGAACAGTGTTCTAATACTACAGGAGATTCTTGCCTGCTTTTCTTTAACTAACTTTGAAAGCCCCATTGTGATGTGTAAAACAGCAAAAGTGACACAGCTGTGTTGCTATAATGGAATTAAATTTAGTGCATTTTACAGCACCTTTCTTATTAAATCTTGGCAGATCTATTAAGCCACTTCCTAATTGAAGGATGATAGTATGGGAGGATTCTTTCTCAAATTTATTTCCATTGGAAACGTATACACTTATCCTCATACCTAAATGTAGTTATATTTATTTTCTTTTCTCTCTCCAAACATACTGCTGAAGTGTTAAAAACACAAGGTTTTACTTCCTCAAACAATTGCACTAACTGACAGTAAGGCAGGAGGTTTTGACATGCGAAATCGAGGTAATAAGGAATCTACCCTTAAAAAGCAACAACAGAACATATGAAAGACAACAGTAAAATCCTACAGCATCAAAAGTTTTCCAGTTCAGGAATGGAAGAGGAATACAAGTTCTAACACTTCAATAGATTTACACTGTTAAAGACTCACTCTTCCACTTCAATATAAAGTTCCCTAAATATAAAGCACAAAATCCCCCAGTGACTGGTACCCTGCTGCTTTTAGAAACTATCATTCTTTAATTTTCCATTACAATACCATCGCCTTCAAGAAAAAAACAACAAGTTTATTACACCAAGTATAAAACAAGGTGCACAAGAATTATTAAAAGAACATTAATTTCTGCCTCAGATTATGACATGCTATGATCGAACATGTAGTCTGACATACCTGGAGAGCAGATACCATCAGCATCTAAAATTTCATGGCGCCAGATTGGTTTACGGGTTGCTGCATCCAACATCGGACCCATGACTTTATCAAATGTCTGGTTTGTATAGCGCTTCAGTGTACACTTGGCATTCTTATATACAAGACACCTTCCAAAACCTAAAATGCAACACGCACTCATCTGCTTAGGAGTTCACAGATTCTTTAATAACACATTACCAGAATAAACCAAGAATGCTGATCTACCTCCTGAATGGCAGAACATAACATATTTTTTATTGATCAGATTATTCATTGTCTTGGATATGTATAACACTGTCCATGGACAGTTAGTAGCTCACAATTTAAAAATCACATCATGCATGCTACTTTTTTTAGACATTGGACTACGGTCCAATTCTGAAGTTGTGCTAATCCTCTTATATACCTCTGCACACACACACACACACACACACACATCATTTCTCTTACCTTTGGTGGTTTCACAGAGAGACATAACATAGGAAAGAAGACTGTGACAGGATGAGAACAGCATCTCTTCCTCTCAGGAGTTCTAAGAAACCTGAACTTTTACTCATGTTTGTGGCTCACACAAGCTAGCCTACCAGGAAAGTACTGATGGAGCATTTCATATATAATCAGCCTGTTGCTCACTTTTTTTCCCATCTGAAAGAATTCTGAGTTATATATATTGTTATAAAATAGGTTTGGTTTGGGTTTTAGATCAGAAAAGTAGCATCTCTGGAATTTCTCTCAAAGTACAGGAACTACCTACAACACTAAACACTTTCATCACATTTAGAATTACAACAGCCAAGAGAAAGGCTTTCTAATCATCCTACATTATTTCATTTGAAATATCATTGCAGCCACATACAGTACATCTATATCCTTAGATTATGTCAAGTAACTCCTGACAAGAACTACAGCTCTCCCTGTAAATGTTACCAGTCTACCAGAAAAGAAAACATTCGGTTTTAAATCATGCCTGTTGTTGTTTTAGAAAAGGAGGCATAAATTAAATGCGGCAGACATTAATGCCAAAGATACATGTCTAGGAATACTATTATTGCTGCCTAGCAACGAGGAGGAAGGGAGTCTAGGGGGAATGAAATGATGGAAGAATCTGATTTTGGCCACCCGAAACTAAAACCAATTTGATCACACTGTACTATGTCTTCTCTCAAGGGAATTTATTTGGAATAGAGAGAGAGACAAAGTTTTACAGCAACTCGCCTCCAACCCCCAGCAGTATTAATACAAAGTGCTGAAGAACCGTGGAGAGAGCGAGACAGGCACAAGCATTGGTTTCACTTAGTTACCTTATATTTGGCGCTTACATACTTTTACTTAAGCTACACAGCACTGCAGAGATTATTATTGTAAGGAGGCAGGTCATTGGTTTATCTCTGAATAAACACTAGATTATTTTGCCTTAGGAAAACACTGTTATTTTCTCTCAGAAAGCAGGCAATACTCCTATTTTTCCCTCAGACCATAAGCTGACAATGACACAAACTGCCACACGTTCCATTCCTTTCCCAAATACATTCAGAAGTCTAATTTCATCTACTGTTTTTTTACTGGTGAAAATAATGAGACACCCCCTCTGAGCAGAGGTTCAGGTGTAACCATCTATAAAACAAACCCAACAGAACAGATTAAATAATAACTCCCACTTTTTGTAAACTACATATTTATTTAAAAGGGGCCATTTAAGGGTTTTTATTTGAGGTCAAAAGTTAGCCATTTTTTCTTATAATATCCATATTCAGAAATTTATTCCCATGTTGGCAACTTCACCACACTATTGCAAGCATTGAGTTACAATCACTATTTATGCAGAAAACAAACAAAAGCATACAAAGCAGTTTTGGAATTTGATTTCTTAATTGGAGATGTACTACTCTTAACTGTACTAAGAGTTATTCTAGGATAACACCAGGAGACAATAAGTTTATGAAAATATGTACTAGAACACACGCTAGAGAAGTGGGAAAGAACAGATGGTTCTTACCTCTGTCCAAAGAGGCCTTGTTTAAGACAAGAGCATCTTCAATATCATAACCACTGTAGCTCATCACAGCAACTGTGGCATTCTGTCCAGCAGGCAGTTTCTCAAAATCTATAAGTTCTATTGTTTTTGTTTTTACCATTGGCTTTTGAGGATAGGCTAGAAGGTACATGAGAGTATCTATCCTGTTTCTTTGATTGTATCCAATAGTACCTGTATGTAAATGAAAAACAAAACTGTGTGAACAAAGTGAGTTACCTAGAAATGTTCTGGCTGAAAATAATCACCAAGACATAAATTAACTAGACCCACAAAGTGAGGAATTTAATAATAGAAATTCTTAAGAAAAAAAGGTGGAAAACTGTGAAAGACAGAACTAAAACTGCTTTATATTATTGTATTTAAATAAAGATGTAAGTGGCTTCTTCATTTACACTTCCAGAAGGAATTACTTATATTTTCTTAAACACAGAAAACCTAAGCATCAAGACAAAAAGAGCAACAAGAAAAGAAATCAAAGTCAGGTCCTATATGACTGAGTGCAAATGAGAATTTTTTTAAAATCATGACACTGACTGAAACTGCAAGCATGAAGTTTTATTCATATTGTTCTAACAGCCATGGGGCTTTCTCTGGAGAGCTGCACTTGATTTCATAGACCTAATCCAAGATTTCATGAGAATCAATAGAAAGACTCCTATTGAGTTCAAGACGAACTGTGGATCAAGCTCTGTGTCTTCCACATCATATTTCCTTCCTTTTCTGGGCAATAATTAGTTCAACAGCAGCCTGTGTTAGAATGTCACAAAGCACGAACAAAGCATACAGTTAACAGCAGCCAAGACTGATTTATTTTCTGAAATTAGAGGCATCATTGCGAGAAAGACTACAGTAGAAGCTCACTCACAATATATTTGTCTTTTTACATGAAATTAATCTTGAATTTATGGTTCAGAACTCAATCCTTTGTATAGACCTCCCAGCTTGAGACTCAAATTTTTGGCCCTGTCCCATCAGACTGCCAAAGTGTCTTCTGAAATCTGAGGAAAAAATAATTAACACCCAGCAGGGAAACATAAACCGTTGTGTAGCAGAACAAAAGTTAAGGCAATCGTATGTTATTAGAGTTTGTTGTACCAGGACTATGCTATGTCTCTAAGTAATTAAGAAATTATAGCCTGAAAAGTTAAAGTTTTAGAGCTTTAAGTGCTAAATATTCTGCAGTGCCTGTGCTTAGAAGGCAAGTCTTTCAAAACCTTTTGATTTTCTCCTGCAATTTCAGAAGCTGGCTGCTTTCAAGGAAAGGTGAAAACAGCCAGTGTATAATGAAGACTTCACATAGCTAGAATATAGTACAACTGAACACAAATCTGTTTAGGGGAGGGTAGCTTCATGTTTTAGATGCACATACTTGCAATTTCTAATTTCCTTCATTTAAGTTAAATGTTTCGGAAAAGCAGATTTCTAAAACCAGGCAGCACTATGAGCATTCCAAAGACCTATCCTGTCCTTGGAACTAAGCTCTCTTTTCTAAACCACCCCAGGTTTAAGAGCAGGTTTAGATTAGACATAAGGAAGAAATTCTTCATTATGAGGGTGGTGAGGAACAGGTTGTCCAGAGAAGCTGTAGCTGTCCCATCCTTGGAAGTGTTCAAGGTCAGGCTGCCGGGGCTTTGAGCAACTAAGTCTACTGAAGGTGTTCCTGCCTATGGACCTTTCAACCCAACCCATTCTACAATTCTATTATTCTAAGATATTTATGGTAAAGACACTCTTCATTGCTAGAAATATCTCCACTTGTCAATGAGAGAGATTAAAAAGTGAATTACTTCTGAACTCTTTTCTTTACATTTTGTCTTGGATAATGAAAGGTTGACATTTGTTTCACATTTGTGAAGAGCTGGCTTGTAATCATGTTCACTTCCCAGTTCTCATGCAATAGCTCCATGCTGCAGCATTTGAATTATAAACAGGGGAGTATTTAAGCTCCGGCAATTTCTTTTCTTCCTCACTGACATCTAGGTAGGAGCCAAGTTTTGAACAAAGTGATTCAGTCAATTATATGCAAAAGTTATTATAAAGCAAAGAACCATTTAAACTTTTTGGAAAACAGATTCTATGCACAGTGCCAAGAGGCGACATGAAGTGCTATTGTCACTGAAACCAGTGACCTAGCCTGTCTTTCTCACTGGGACTAGATAACTTAAGCAGAAGGAGTAAGAAACCCTGCTGTCAGAGTGACTCATCCTGGTTTTTATCTCCCTTCCTGTACAGCCAGCAGCTGGCAAGCCATGGAAAACAAGCACCTTGTTTTCACTGTGATGATACAGTCACACCTAGTGTAGCAACATGAACTTCTCTTCACCCTCAATCACCATTTAATTCTCAAATGATCACCTCTTGAAATGAAATCTTGGCTTATTCAGTATCTGAAAAAGCCTCAACCTCATCTCACCCACACCTGGAAAAGGTCTGAAGTGCTTGTCCTCTGTGCATCAAACAAAACCCCTGTGCACCAGCAGGCAGCTGAGCTTCAGACACAGACCTGAACATTGCCATGCCATGTCAAGCTCAAGGTGGGTCTCCAGTCACCAGGTCCCCAATACCCAGGGTGGTATACCCAGAGACCACCAGCTTGTCAACCTTCATTTTCATCCTCACTGTCTGATGCTCAGCAATCACTGATGCATGACTACTTGCCTCACCTTACTTGTGTTTGGAGCTTTGATTTGAAGCCACATCAAATTATGCCAACCTCTCAAATATGCAGACATAGATTAAAAGTTCTTTTGCAACCCTTCCCATTCCTTTCTTTTACCTTTCTTTTCTTCTACTACTGTAATATATGTACCTAGAACTGCAAAGTCACGAGAAAACCAGTAGAAAATAAAAGGAGCCACAAAGGACCTACAAATTAATGCCTTACATCCAGCTAACCTCATCTCCTACCTCCCGGTCACATCAAATCTTTGTCCTCCTGGTTTCCTACCTGCTGCAGCAACTTGTCTCCTGTGGCACCTCAGAAGAGGCCAAGCTTGGCAGCTGACGAAGCCAGATGTCAGGGTCTACAAAGAAAGTTTTCAGCAGTGGCAGCTGCTTGTCACATCATGTTCCCCCAGAGGCTTATGTTTGGCTCTGATGGTGCATCTGTTGGTGGCCATGGCTGGTCTTCCTGAAACCGATGTGTGGGATCCACTCCCAGAGGGAAACTCAAGTTCCTTCTCCTGAAAGACAGTCTCCACTGATTTGCAGCTCTGGGAACTTGCTCTTCCTTTGTTCTCGTATTCTCAAATTGTGTTCAATTTGTATAATACTGAATTACCAAAAAAAGGCTTTTTCCCATAATTTCTACTGAATTTTCTAATGAATTTAAAAGGAGAATGAAACCTCTTTTAGTTGTGGGTTGTTTGTTTGTTTGTTTGTTTTTAAATAGTAAATTCCATAATAACAAATATATATGTTCTTATTTATAAAAGTTTTTATCCATGGATAGGAGTTGGCTTTGGGTGACTTATGATGAACATTGATCTTCATTTTAAGTAAATGAAACGAAGTAGAGAAACTGAGACAGATCCTTTTGAACCCAGGCACTCCATAAGAGCTTAAATGTCTTTGCTTATGACATTACCTTGTAACCATAATGATCAAGCAAGGCTTAAGAATCACACTTTAGAAAAGTCACCATTTACCCACAGATTGAAAAGATTTAGGACAAAGTAAACATGCAGACTTGTGTCATTAAATGAGACTTCACCTTGAACTGTGAGTCAGGCAAATACCACGTCTGTTTTCAAGAACTCTTCCCTTTTCCTCTGGGCAAGTCTATTAGAAGTTGGCATTTGTTACTGCTGCTGGCACGGCTCTTGTCACTTGGGTACAGACTTGGTGACTGGTCACAGACCTGGGATTCAGGATTTTGGCTGCCTGTAAAAGGAGGATAGCACACTCACAAAGAAGGCACAGTATACTGAATATGTTGAACCTTCTCAGCCACTTATTTGGACACTGAAATACATCAACAATATCTGATACAAAGACATTTCTTTTCAGATTTTAAATTTACTGTTCTTTAATTTTATGAAATGTTCCTCCTTAGGATTTTCTAAGGATGCAAGGCAAAAAGTGTACTCTTGAATTTCCATTTGCTTAGCTCTAGACCCTTCTTCTCCTGGGAAGTTTTGACTTTTTTTTCTGCTTCCCTTTGTCCTTATAATTTCTTTAGATGTTTTTGTCAGATGCCACTTCTCACTGAAAACACTGCTGCTACTGAATGCAAAGCAGCATTCAGGCTATTAATAGGGATTACATACATCAACTCAACATAGGCACAGGTAATACTGAAGCTTAATCTGAACTACTGTAGAGGATTAAAAGAGTTTTCACAATTTCTATAGCTACTTAAGGAGCCAGCATCTAACATATGTGGGGAACTTGGTCATTATTCAGTTTTCTGATAGCATACAAACAGAAATTCTTTCTTTTTCACATTTAAACTTCATACTTGTGCCTTTCCTGCACACAAAGTTTTCTTGAATAGCCTTGTCTGAGTTAACTGTGATGATGTGAACTGTGCTGATCAAGACATCCTTAATGTATTAATTTTACAGCAGCTGTGAACAGCAGCTTAAGGAATCACCACAAAAGCTTAATGAGTTTTGTAATCATAATTACATTAAAAGAGAGACAGGAACTACAGAGAAGCCCTGACATGAAAAGAGGGCTTTCAGAGATGAACATCTGCCTGCTCATGATGACAATTGCAGAGGCTTCAGGGTGTGGGCTAGAGGTTATCCTCTAGTGCCAGGCTTCTGGCACAGATGTCACATGAACCTCTGCTTTGACACCAGGGAAGTAGCCATATACAACCAATATTGCAAAAGCTGCAGCACCTCCTCCCCTGTCTTTCAGTGGTACTGTCTCACTGCTGTTGGTATTTGCAAGGGGATCAGATGTGGCTTA
Organism: Agapornis canus; assembly: GCA_036873685.1. Classification (NCBI taxonomy): domain Eukaryota; kingdom Metazoa; phylum Chordata; class Aves; order Psittaciformes; family Psittacidae; genus Agapornis; species Agapornis canus. The sequence continues at coordinate 70,405 of JBAFWW010018679.1, forward strand.
CCATGCCACAGCACATGGGCATAGTCAAGGAATCCATCTGAATCCTTCTTGTTACCTCCAGGCCAAATTGTTGCTCAGCTCTGCTTTCTGTCCTACCTCCAAAGCCAGTGAACTGTGTGGCTTGTTAAAAGGTCTGTTTATTTTGAATCAGTGCTGTTGCCATCATGGCAATTACAACTTTTCTTCTTATGTCATGGTGTCAACATAGAATTGCAGGTTTTCCTACCTGTGTTGCACTTTTGCTACCCGCAGTTCAGGTGATGCTCACAGAAGCCGGGGCAGGGACAGCTGCCGGCCAGGCAGTAGATGGCACCAATGTACAGCAGTTACTGTGTGTGCAAAAACAGGCACAATGCAAAACAAAATCCTAACTTCACACTGCTGTCGCTGCTTCCAGACTTTCTGTTTAACCTTATCTGATCTCAGGACATCCTTGCTAATGATAATCTCCCCATAGTAAAACTCAGATCCTGGCATCCTCTGTTGTAACCACAATCACAACTCTCTATGATCAATTTTCCTCTTTTCTTCTGATTTTACTATTGTGAAGAATCAGCACAAGAGATAGGAGCTGGGATTTCCTCATATCTCTGCTTCGTGGTGGGAGTATATCACTAATATCTTGTATCTCTGCCTTCCCAACTGCAAATCTGGGAGAGTACCTGTGCACACACCTGACTGCAAGTTGACAACCAGATTTGGATGTGGAGGGAACTTCTCTGTGAGGCGTTCTGTTGGGTCTCATGTGGCGTTTGTCTCCCTGCCTTCTCTGTACTCTGGACCTGCTTCCCAGGAACCATCCATTAGTTTTCTCTAAAACAGATTGTGAGCTATCACAGGGACATTGGACATCAGAAGAACTGTCTCTTTCTTGCTCTTTTTCTGCAATATACTTTCGGTTTCATACTTTTTACTACTGCTTTTAAGTTTCTTACAATGTTTTATGGCCTGTGATGTAGATTGCTGTACAGAAGAGGCACATATAGGCACATCTATAAACCCTTGAAACCTTGATGTGTTTTGACATGGTTGCCTGAAACTGTTGAGGTCTGTTGCTTGTGCAGTCCTAATTTCTTGGTGCACCACATATTGCCTTGCATTTTGTTTACCTGTACTCATTACTCAACTTTAGATCTGCACCAGAATGATTAACTCTTGTCTTCATGGTGTCATGGTTTTGACTCAGCCATGCAGCTCGTCCACTCACTCAACCCCCCTTTCTTGCCCTCCCCTC
>JBAFWW010018684.1:0-29112 GCA_036873685.1 Agapornis canus
ACACAATGCTCCAGGTGAGGTCTCACAAGAGCAGAGTAGAGGGGCAGGATCACCTAATGCTAGTACTGAAGTGCCTGCCTGAAACTTGTCTATTTTCCTGAGCAGATTCACCCTAAATGCTTACAAGACTCAAAACACATTCACTGTAAACTAGAAATGAAAACTGATTTCATAAGGTATTGACTGTCCTGGGAGAAGGTCACTTCTTCAATTTCCCTTCATGCAAACAGCTCTTTATGCATGGAGAATTCACATTGCTCTTAGTGGAATAGGGATAATTGAGAATACTTGCATGAGTTAGTGCTCACAAACCAAGCCCTCAAGGCTTCTGTGAGTCCCTGTTTCTTCTCTGTATAATTAATGGCACTCTCAAATACAATCAAAAGACTAAAAAGGCAATAAGCATTCTTACGGTAATAATCAGGAATATCAGAATATAAAAAACACTGCTGTAGGTTTGATTCATATTTTACTCCAAACTGTCAGCTCATCTGCACTTGCCACCCTTAACTTTATACTGTCATTGCCACATTTTTAGGAGCCACAGGGATAAGATCAAGGTGAAGACGGGCACTGATCAGAACAACAACTGTAACCATTCTTAGGAAGCCCCAAAAGACAGAGATTTTCTATCTATCTTCCATTTCCAGCACTTTGCTACCGTAATTATCAGGAAGCTTTTGCTGATGTCTGACCTAAATCTCCTTTGTAATAGAAACTGGTTAGATCTTATCCTACCCACAGGGAATTTGTAGAAGTCTTTATTCACTTCCTCTTTATTTACGTATTTGAAGCCTATTATTATGTCCTCTCTAAGATTTATTTATATTAAACAGCTTAACCTCCTGCAACATTTTCTTGCAGGTTGCATTTCTCTTTTCTGGACTATTCCTAATAATCTGGATTATTCAGCAAGGATTCCAATGGGTATGTTCCTCAAGCAGAGGCCACAGCAGCATCCACCAGGGTTTAACAACTGGCTCATGTCTTACAGGCACCACAATTTTTGGTGTCTGCCTCTTCTGCAGCAACGTGACATGGCTGACTCATGCAATCAATTATAACCCTTTTTAATGCAGCACTGCTGTTTAAGCTGATCATTTCCTCATGTTGGTACAACGGATCATTCCTAATTAAGTAAAAGGTCTTGCATTTGTCCTCACTGAATTGTATCCTATTTCCTTCCAGACCACTTGTTCTATTTGTCAAGGTTATTTTGAACTCTAATCTGCCCTCCAGTGTGATTGTGGCTTTGTCTTGGCTGAGAATTATTTGCAAACCTGAAAAGCACATCATTCATGAAAACACTGAGGATTCCTGACCTAGCACAGACCCCTCTGGAAATCCATTCTCTGATTAGACAATGACATTTACTCTCCAAGTAGTTTTCCAGCAAATTATATTATATACTTCAACTAGTGGGTGGCTTCCTCTGCTTCATTTCTGAAAGTTACTGTTAGTTTGTATGGAGCCCAGAAATGCAAAAAACAACAAAAACTAATAATAATGTTTCAATAAAATGACATCAAATGATGATCATCAACTCTCCACTCCCAGTGGGCAAGTAAAGTGTAATAGTGTCTACTCCTCTAATAATACAAATGAATAAAACACAGCCCAGGTACCTTTGTGGTATTTGTTGTCTTCGGTATCATGTTTATAGCAATATCCCAGAACCAGGACTGCATTCTTGAGACTCCCTTTTTCAAAGAAATAAAACATCAAATTTTCATTTTAGTGGGAACTTTGTAATTTAAGGACAGAAAGAGCAGACAACATCATGCCACTAAGAGGACAGAGAGCAGAGTTCAGTCAACTGGACCCTTTATTCAAAATCATTAACCATGAAAGCCCCAGACATGAAAGCAATATAGTTCATGTCTCCATTTAATGTAGGGGTTTATCAGGGTTCAAAGGCATAAGCACTGGATCAGCTGACCAGCCTGTTGAACAAGCCTGAGAACAAAGCACCCTATTATATACCACAAGCCAGTGTAGTAGCGTCACAGGAAACAGATGTCACAGCAAAGGGAGAGGCTGCAAATGAAGTCCCAGTGCACAGCAGAATCACAAAGTGCCAGTAATCAGTTTGGTTATGAAAAAAGAAGAACAATGAAATATGATACAAACCAATTAAAAGTGTTCTGACCTAACTACGGCTTGTAGGTGGGAAAGGAGAGCTAGCATGGCAGCAGAAATAAGGGACAGATTATAGGAAGGTGCCAACTGAATAACGCAAAAAAGACTAGTAAGACAGGAGTGGTTGGATCACAGAGGGCTAAGTGGAATGTGCCAGTGTTTCAGTATCAACTTCCCGCTTATTCCCAACAAGACTTGTTTATAAATGTCTTGTAAGACAAATGGTAGCTGTTCTCCTGTCACAGCAGCTCCCTGTCCTGTTGGCAGCACAAGGAGGGCAGTCAGGCTTTGCCTTTACACTAGTTGAGCAATATAGCACCCAGCCTACATACCCGGGTTGCGGATCAGGCCAGGGAAGGAACAGACTTCTTGTCTGTGCCTCACACCTCTTTGTACATGGAGTCTAACGTACTTCCCCAGAGGAAAGATGAGGAGGGTTTCTGAGGTGTAAGTAGACTGAAGAATGGCTTATTGGGAAAGCCACAGCCTTGGAAGTTTAGTGTGACCACACTGCAGTGTGACCCTCACAATATGTGCCTTCTGGATCAGCAGATGTTTTTAGTGGGTCCCCCAGGACCTCTGCAAGGTAGAGAGAGATTTTCCCTGCCCTGCAGAGATCTGCAGTATATTCTCCTTTGATACTGATTTAATTCTGCTTATGGTAGATGAAGGCTGCTGGGAACCACGTATGTCTTCCATGCTCAGATTTTTCATAACTTACCAAAAGTTTTCCTGCAACCAGTCCTATCCATACACCTTATAAGAGTGATTGGAACTGAAGTACAATGTATCTTATTCAGATTAGGGTCCTTTCTTTCTATATAAATCGTTCTTTATGGTAAGGCTGATGTCTAAGCCAATGTGTTAGGTGAGAGAATAAGAAAAAGACATTAGATCTTCACGCTCGTATATGAACTAAAATAAAGTTGATGTCTCAAAGTCTGGCAATCTCTTTTCCCTGAAATATTTACATCTGATTGACATTCTATATTTTAACCTTAAATGAAACTATTTCATAGAAAAGTATTTCCCTCTATTTTCTCTCCTTTTCCACAAACAATGTGTTATTATCAATAACTGCTCAGCAGCCTCAGTGCCATTTTCACTGATTCTGTGAAAAATCACTGCAGGAACGAAGTCCTTGAATTTAGGAAAAAAACCCAACCCTTGCAAAATAATTGCTGGGAAAAGATGATCAAAAGAAAAAAGTCCCCATCAAACTGCATGTATCAGTCTTACCTGATGTTGCTGAGTTTTGTGCAACTGCAGCTGAACTCCTTCTCCTGAAGTACGAACTTTGCTACACATAAGATTTTGATTAAAAATGGTGAGGTGACTAGAAACAAAGGCTGTGAGACTCCAGGCTTTTTAAACCACGCTGTATTATTCTATAGGACACACTTTCCCTACCAGTGACAGTAACAAGTGAGGCAGAAATTTTCATAGTAACTATTCTTTACAAAATGCCAAAAATAAAATGTCTCCTTATAGCACTGATACTGGAGCTACCAGGACTAGAAGGGCTGAAAATGCTGTGCTAGCATATATCTAGACTTTAAAAGTCGCTCTCCTAACAGCTGAGGACTGAACAGACTCTATGAACTTGCTGTCACAGACAAAGGCAAGTCAGAGGAAAACAGAGTTTTTTTGTCTTGTACCAGTGTCAGCACTATGAGCTAACTGTAGTCTATGAATATTTTTGGTGCCAGAGAGCTAAAAAGAGCCCCCAAATTAAGTTCATGATGGCAATGAGAAAACAGCCTTCGACTGTGAAGTTTGCTAGCAGGATCGCAATGTGTTTCTGAGACCACAACAGCAGCTTTGGAGTCTTTTTTGACACTAAATCACACAGGCAAGTGAAGTCCAGCGGTTTTTTCACAACACAGTGGAAGGCAACGGGAATCCACATGTGCCACAGAGTACTTTCTGAAGTAACATATTTTGAGTGTACCCACCACTGCAGTACAATGAACTCTTGACGTGGTATGACCTTTATTACTTTTGGGAGCGATGCAGGAAACTGTACAGGTGAAGGAAGTTACATCACCCAAAAATACCCCATACTCAACCATGCTCCTCTGGCTGTTTGCAATCACCACTGAAAACCCACAGCTACCCTCTGCCTACAGCAGCTCAAAACAGCTGGTGACAGGAAGAGCAAATATGTACTAGTCTGCACAAGTGTGCAGCACTTCCCCAGCTTTGCTGTGATCTGCTGTGACCCAAACCTAAAAGAACCATTCCAGAATAAGGATGGAAGAAGAAAACTGGGTAAGAAGCAATTAAGGGAAAATGATTAAAACCTAACAAGCTCCACAGAGAGAAAAGCCAGAAGCATAAAACTTAAGATGGAGGAAGAACACAGGCAGACACAGATGGAGACAGAGACTATCAGACAGAACGTAGTGACAGCTGTGCTGAAGCATGGCACAAGAACACAGGGAAGGTGAGGTGTGTTCATGCGCTGATCAGTGACAAGCCAGGGAAGAGCTACTTATATGGGCACAGGTATGACAGCCCACTGATACTTACCAAACACTGTAGTGCCTGACAGTGACTGAAGATGACAGCGGTAGAACAGAATGAATGAACACAACATGGAAAATGCTAATCTGTTCCAGAATACCATGTCAAAAAGGACACAGCAATCCTGAACTTGGCACTGATTTTTAAAGTACACATCATTTGACGGTTTTACTTACCTAGCTGAGCTGTTATCATGACTCTAACAGAATCACAAAAGTTGTCTATAACTCGCATAGGATGACGTGTTGATATATCAAGCAGCAAGATATGTCCTCCTCCTGTCCCTATCCACAGTGCAGTGTTTTTCTGCAGGCAGATTGTCTTCACTCTCCCAGAGTAAGCCAATTTATGTTTTGATTCTGTGCTTAGTTTTTCCATTTTGTCCCTGTGAGTATGGAAAGAATTTCTATTAAAATCTGGTGGCACACTATTCCACAACTGCTAAAATGACTCAATACCAGCCTGTTGAACAATCATTCATCAATGCTAATCAGTTGATTGACTTGAAACAAACCGGGATGAAAATTAGTGGACTTATAAGAGCTAGCTGGTCTGCTTCAAAAGACCTTTAAATAGGAGGCAGGTATTCTCTGCTCTCTCCCAGTCTGCAGGTGGGTCACTGCAAAGTGGGAGGAGCACACCTAGAGCTGGTCCTGATCTCACCTTAAGAATCAAATGCACACAGCACATTAAGGGAGAGGAACAATTTAAATGCAAATGAAAATCACCAACACCATTAATTAAACTCTGATCTCCTACTGAATCTGTGTACTGGAGAAAGAAGACATATTCAGGGGATGCAGGCAGTAACTGGATGCAAAAGCATTAGTACCTGAAGGACAGCAAAAGACTTTTTTCTTTCTCAAGCAAAGTTTTCTTGATATCATAGAAAAACTGTGAAATATAATAAGGGTCTTAAGAAATTAAGATTCTGCATCAAATATTTTGAAGTTCTCAGCCAAAAGAGAGGAAAACAATTCCACATTTACCAAACCAACTGGGCAAATTCTTTACCTCCATCAGGTTAAGGTAATATGCTAGAGAAGGCAATGTGATACTCAGCTTTCTTTGCATCTGTCTGTACTGGGATGGAGTTATTTTTTCATTAGTAGCTGGTACAGCAACCTGAGATGAAACACTTACTTAAGAAAATGTGCACAGTCAATTAGTTCAGAAAGTTTTTGTGTCTTCTTATCCCAGATTTCCACAAAGTGGCTGTTTTTCTTCGCCAGGTAGATGGATTTGTCTATTGCTATTGAAATAATGTTTGCATCACTGTAAGCATTATGACAGAACCTAGAAGAGAGAACTCCAGTTAGATATAGAGAAAATATCTAACTGACTACTGTGAGTGAGGTTAGCTTCCCTCTAACTGTTACAGAATAACTTAGCATTAGAACCAAGCTGGACTTGGATACAACTCAAAGGGTTTGCTATAATCTTTCTACAGTTTGCCATAGACTGTCACAGTAATGGAGATTTTGCCCATGTGAGAATTATATCAAACTCTCCAAAAATTCGAGTCTCTAATTTCTAAATAATGAGAAGTCAGCAATCATGTATGATTTAACTATATAGGACAAAGGTATGCATGCATATCATGCTGGCAAACATATAAAGACAAACATTATTCTCAGTATGTATGATTCTAAATAATGTAGACTGGACCTGGACAAATGCATTGCAGGATAAAAACTGATCAGTGGCATTTATACATTTTCTGAGTAGACAATGACTTCATAAATCCTTTATATAGTAAAAATGCATATCCCTTGTTTAAAAGCAGCAGTGAACACTTTTAAACACTACTCACTGATCTTATTTTAATGCACATTGTATTCCATCTGTATTATAGAAGGAAAAGAACAGAAACAAGAGAACTCAGAGAACAAGCTACAGAAGAGGACATTACATCAAAAGTACTGCCAGAAATCTTCAATAAAACAAGAGCCAAGTAACATCACTTATAAATAAACTTACAGTTGACTTGTCTTTGTTTCAATGAGCTTCTGAACAGAGAAATCACTAGATAAGGCAATGATCTTTGTCCCACAGCCTCCCCAGATTACGTTTTTTTCAGATAAGCATGAGGATTCGTTCAAGCACATCAGTGGTGTGCTAACATTTCCTATAGTTAGCATCTTCAGAGGTGTAGCACCCTTACACTGCAAGAAAAAATACACTTGCTGCTAGAAACAAGGAGTATACAGGCACTCAGGAACTGTTAGAACAAGGCCACACAACCTGCTGAAGTAAATTTAAACAGCCAGATTTTCTTGACCATTATGGCATCTTTCCAGAACAGTGGAGACTGACAAGCACCATTGTGTCATTATAGGTAGAATAGATAGAAAACAGACTGTGTGCATGGAAACAGGACAGCTTGGATCGATACTTTCTGCAACCCCTGACACAGTCCAAGAACTGGATGGCAAGTCACATCTGTATCCTGCAAACATCCCACACTGAACCATATTCTAGTTCTGCAGTGCATGGCAACTTCATAACCGCTCTAAAGTGCATATGGTCAGGAGCTAACCCTCAGGAATCAGCTGACACAAATAGCTCCCAGCATTTATCTGTTCTGTGCACAGAACTCTGACCTACAAAATACCTAAACAATATTGTCTTTTCAAAGATACCCTACAAAAATTTAGTGTGAACAAAAAGGGTCTGTAACAGCAATAAATAAAGGAGATTAAAACCATTAGGATATTCTTAATAACAACCATTCATGTCACTCTCTACTCAGTTTGCCAGGCCTTTCTAAGTCCTATAATGAGAAATAATTTCGCCTTGGAACTCTATTGTTAAACAGATACTGTAAAACACGTGCAGTTTGTCTAAGAATGAAGTAGAAAATTAGTTTTAGTTTCAGAGAAGCAATTAAAAATAAGCTAAATGAAATAAAGCTACTACTGTTAACTGCTTTATGTTTCACTTTTAGTATTTTGTAGAACAGACAGCTAAGAACAAGCCTACCTTTACCGCTCTGTCTTCAAAAACTGCCAGTCTGCCATCAGCTGTGCCTACCAAGAAGAAATTTTTCTGTTTGCTGAAATAAAATAAATAAAGAATGAATTCTAGAAATGCCTTTATCAGGTAAGAAGATATTAAATGAGCGGCCTCTGGTATTTCAAGAGTTTCACTAAACAACTAAACACAAAAAGCAAATACAACTACTTGTGGGCAGGAATGTAGTCTCCAGATACACTAGGTGCAAAATTAAGTGGAAATACAGGCAAAAGAAGCAGTTGTCTGAGCAAAACTGCCCAAGTGCACTGGTGTCATTTTCTGAGCATCTCTGTTTAGTAATATTTTAAAATGCAACCCAAAATATTTAAAATTCATTTATACCTTTGCTTTGATAGAGAATTACAGTATAAACAAGTGATGGAATCTGACATTTTCTGCAGACGATGCCTTCTTGTTTCATCTTCTGTGTTAACTGCCCACAGAGAGCCAGACTGGGTTCCTGCTACAATCCAGTTTTCTTTTTCAGTAGGAAGGGTCACTAAGGCCAAACTTAAAATTTTACTATCTGCCATATCCTGAGTCAGAAAAGAAAAACAACCTGGTTATGATTTCAGTAAAGGTAAATGCTAATAACTTGCTCATAATGAAAATAAACTTCTTGGACCGTGAATGGTCAGGCCTTGGACCCTTGGACCCAAGGCCTATCCTCTTCATTCAGAACTAATTCTCTATTAGCAGAATACATCTTCAGCTGAGCCATCTATCTTCAAATTGCCGGGAGGGACCCCTCAAACACTACACAGGAAAATCTCTACACTGAATGCTGAAAAAAATGTTCTCCCTCTCTATTCTAGTAAAGGTCTCAAAGCCATCAGAGAATTAAGCAAATGGAAATGCCCTGCAATATATGCTCAGTTTAATAGCTAACATAAAAGTACTGGTCTAATATTTATTTTTCTCATATTAGTTTTAGCAAAATGAGCCATGTAACTTATACCAAAGCTACCAATTCAAATGCATCATGGTCAACAGATGGAAATGTAACTTCAATAACTTTGACGATGAGTCATATTCAGTTCTGGCACACACATTCATCACAGGACATCAAGACTGGTTAAAACCTTTTTCCTTTTCTGAAGGTATAAGGCTGAGATGTACAAAAGTTAAATGAAAAGACCTGAAGGATATCACCCAATGTGGCACAAGGAGATGGCATCCATGGGAAGACAGGAATCTTAAAGATCTTAATCTTAAAGATTCTTAAATCTTTAAATCTTAAAGATTCTTTAATCTTTAAATCTTAAATCTTTAAGTCTAAAGATTCCTGTCTCTCTTAAAGATTCCTGTCCCTCTTACAGAGACTATCTGGATTGTTAATGGAGATAGAGATATGAAGGGCTGTGTAACTACTACTCCTTGTTCTAGTCTTCCTGCTAGAAATAGCTTCCATCTGAGTGGAAGAAAGGAAGCCAGGAAGACAGCATTATAAGGAAGTTCCATCTGGATGGCAGGAAAAGAAGAAAAAGTGGCTGCATTTTTGCTTCATTTCATGGGTACAGTGATGACTCACTTATGAGCAGTCTTTCTTCTCACAAAGCTTAGAAGTAACATCCTGCTGTTAAAATGCAATTAATTCTTCTGAAATACATCTGGGTGCCAGAAATTCAGAATAAATGGCAACTTTCCTACGTACCTCACAAGTATGTCCATCTGTATTTAGGTTAACAAATGAAAGTTGTGCTTTTTCTGTGTTCCCATTGCCTATCCAGACTCCTGCCTTCTTGCAGCTTTGATTGGCAGCAACCATGCACTCTGCTGTAGCCGTGCTGGGTATTGAAACATACCTCATCAAACATACAAGCTCTGCAGAATTCAGGATCTCATAAACCTACAAAGAAAGACACAACATGCCCATGGTAATAACAATGACTTGTACAGTGATAAACAACAAGCAATGGAGAACAACGTTTTATGAAATATGAACACAGTGTCTCAGCAGGGCTGCTCATTTGTATCACTACTGTTTACGAGCAGTCTTTGTGCACTGAGAAACTTGACATTGGCTCTCATTTTTCTGTTAGAACTTCAGGAAGTCAGTGGGGTTAAGGGCACATGTGAAAATTTCACCCATTTCAAAGAGCCATGTGTGATAACAGACACACCAAAGTAGGTTTCACATCCACGCTTGCTGTTCCTCCTCTCACATGCATGAACGGCATAGGCTAACTGCACTGATACGATAACAAAGTCTTTTTTGCACAGCCCTAGTAAAGACCATGAAGTAATTTGAATCCTGTTTCCCTACAATCACTATACAGAGATACAGGGAAAAAACAGTAGGCTACAACAAATGGTTGCTAGATTTGAATGGAACATTTTTATGCTGGATGGCAAGAGCAGGCAAGTATTTCATGACTGATTCAGTTCCAAGAAAGAAGAACAGAATATACCCTGTGCCTCTTACTACCTTAGATGTTCAATTCCTTCTTAGAAAGCACAACAACTTTGTGCTATCATGTATTATATGTATATACATGTGTATACAAATACAAATACATATACAAAGTAATACCTGGGAAGATGTTGGTCGTTCCTGAGGGTTTTCCTTCAAACACTTTTTAATTAAATTCTCAACTTTGGGCCAGGGAGCACAGCCATATTCTTTCACAGGATCTGAAATGTGAAATTAGGTAACTTCTTAACTGGCCTTTACCATAGCTCAGAAAGCAGAATTCTGAATAAATTTCTTCTTCTTTTGAGGTATCATCTAAGGTCTTACAGAGCTGCTCCTAGAAATATCGTACTCTAAAAATGTAAATCTAAAATGTCAGCATCAACAGCTTGGAATTTCTCATCCACCGTTAAATGTTAGAGCATGAAATGCTAGACCCAGAGTCCTTTTCATTAACAGCAGTTAAAGCAAATGGATTTTGCTTTAACTTTTTCTTTGCTCTTCCTATACCTGGGACTGAGTCACAGATGTGTGTGAGTTGTGTTTTGAAAAGGCTTGGCATTTCAGTCTGTAGTCTTTTCAGTTACTGTGGAATTGAATACAGATTATGGAATACAGATGAGCTTCCAGTAAAACATATAGCAATTTAGATAAACAACTCCATATAGTATTTATGCGATATGGAACTTTAAAAACCACTCAGGGCTTTGAATATGTATCTTCTGACTATAGTGATGACCTCTCTAAGAACAAAACAAGAAATCTGAAGAAAGCCTTTTAAAAGCACATGCAGTGTGATAGGTCAAGGGGGATGGTTTAAACTCACAGAGGGGAGATTTATATTAGGTATTATGTTATCATATTGGTTCATTATAATTGACAGCAGATACTCCAATCTTACATTAGACAGAGGTTAACATTAATGATAAAATACCTGCAAACGAACATATTCAGTTCAGCACATGACAGACACTGTTTACTTGTGAGCTCAGGCAGAACCCTTTTTGGTGGAAATACATAAATGACAAGCATGTGCACAGATGGAATTCTGTCTCCAGAAACTAATATTTCATAGGGCTTATAATACAGAAACCAGCCTAATGGACAGCTGTGCTCCAAGAGATACTGAGCCAGCAGCTCTGGGGATGGCCTCTTCAGGAAGAGGGTTTAAACTCTCTGAGCCATGAACTGGATAATTCTCTTAAAGGGGTAGAAAATGTATGAACTCTCTGTCTCTCTTAATGGAGAAGTCATGCCAGATTGAGTGTCAGAGTTGCTGCCCTTTCCTAGATGGAACTTTTAGTCTTTAAGAATCTTTCACGGTATATCCATTATTGAAGGGCAGTAAGTAAGAACATCACATATAAAGATGGTAGTACAACAAAATTTCAACATCTCTTTACACAGAAATTGTCAAATTCTGATTTATATTTTCCCCCTTGCCTATATCACATCAAGCCTTACAGCTTTTTCAACCTTCCTTCCAGCAGCCAACAAATACATATTATAAAGCAGATGAAATTATGAAGAATCTTATGTAGTGGGGCATAAGTTAAAAGGGAATTCCTATTTAAATAGGCTTTTTTAAGTGCACCTTTTTTTATTTATTTTTTTTAAATTTAAATAAGATTTCAAGAGGATTTTAAAAGATTTCAAGATTTGCAGCTTCTCAGTAATGGCTATTTTGGTGTAATGTATCATGATCAAAGAACAGAAGTGGAACTGTGTTTATCTTAGTGCATGATACACATTACTGCGGTAAGGAAGTGTGAAATCCAGACATGGCATTAGAAGGTACCTTTATCAGTGCATGATACACATTGCCATGGTATTATGTGTGAAGTCCAGACATGGTATTAGAAGGTACCTTCAGGAACATCTGTTTTATCTAGATCTGGATAAGGTCCCACATATACAAACCCTTTGTTTCTTTTCAAAGTGAAGCAGATAGATCCCTTGAAATGGCAATGAAATTTTGACCAACATGATGCCTATTACTCCTTATTTCAAGACCATATGAAACTACAAGAAGCTTTAAAAAATTACTATTATTTATCCTCCTCGGATCACTGTCAGATACAACATAAAACATGAGAGGTGTTATTTTTGGAGGAGGCAGCACAAATGATCCACTTTCATTTTAAAATTGTGAGAAAGAAGGCATACCTGGTAACTTTCCTTGTATGGCTATTTCATCAAATTCATTTGGAAACTTCAAGCCTTCCATTATTCTACCTCCTCCTGTTAAAATGTCATAAAGCAGCAAGCCAAATGAATAAATATCAGCTTGCTGATTGTAAATAACATTTCCTCTGGCAACCTCCGGTGCTCGAAATCCTGCAAATAAATCCTTCATTAATAGTTATGATTCATACCCAGATGAAGCCATCTTTATCCTTTTAAGAGCAAGCACTTATTGGTGAAAATGTCACAGGAAGTAAACCAAAAAAGGCTCACTATTTCTGGGCTGGCAACAGCTTGCATGTGGCAGACCTCCAAAAAAATCAGCAATCAGTACAAAGGAAGGGGACAGTACACCAGTTATAGAGGTTCCACACCATTATATATGAAATAATTCATTTATCAATGAATACTGAAGGGCAAGTCTGCAGTCTTCACTGAAGGCCTAACATATAATACTTGAAGTCGCACCTTCACGCTCAAGTTCCATGACCTAAAGGCACTTTTCAAACTTGTTGAATTGTTCAGTGCTTTAAAATGGATGTTAATATGTTTTAGCTAAAGTCAGGGAACAGTACAGATATTTACTGCCTTTAAATACCCATGTATTATTGAAAAATAGAGCACCAAACAAGTTTAGCAGTATAACTTCAATATGACAATAACTACCCTAAAACAAAACAGTAAAAATTATAATGAGTGCATGTAATTTAATCTGCTCTCTTTTAAACCTTTAGTATACTCCTTGATTCTTCTAAAAGGTATTAAAACATGAATAGGAAGTAGGGTCAAGAAGAAGTACAAATCTGGTATCACAACTTGTAATATGATTAGGATTTCATTTTGTGATTGACTCCTTACAGACTACACAAAAACCATATTAGCTATTTTTGGACATAATGCACTGTAAACCAAAGCATTTTTCCATACCTGGTGTGCCTTCAGATGTTTTTATTCCCATTCGGCAACAATACTGGGCAATGCCATAGTCAGCTATTTTTGCAATAACAGCTGAATTGGGATACAGAGTAAAGAGCAACACGTTGTGAGGCTTTAAATCACGGTAGATGATCATTGCTGAATGCAGGTATCTGTTAACCAAAAAAGTATTTATTGAAAGCATTCATAATTCAGGGATACATCTATACAAGCACACTGAGTAGATTATTCCCAAAACAGTAAATCATGCTTTCAAATGTTAAATATTGTCTTTAAGAATGTCAAATATCACCAACATGACACCACCATACTGGATATTGACTTTAGAATTGTTTGAATTACTATTTACTGTACATAAATACTATAGCATTTTAGTACCAACTCTGATCTGAATTGTCACTGGCAGTTTGAAAACTGAATCTTAGAAGTTTAAGCTTCACTGGTCTCTAATCTCCTTTTGCAGGTTTTGTCATTTTACAGTCACACTTCAATAGCTCCTGAGGACATTCATGGCCTTTCAGAAACTTAACAATACACTGAGTTAACTTCTTTGACATTTTAATAAGAAATCAATGGCTACATAGAAATTTCACCCAGAGCTCTTGCTATTTCTCTGTACATGAGAGCCACTTGTTAGCAGAAAATCACAGGTAGCAAAAGTTTGTGTTATCTATCAGGTAATCAACCATAAAAATGAAAGCATTTGCCTGGCTAGGGAACATTTTGCTTGAGATGAGATATAAGAAAAGAGAAGATTTTCATTTGCACTATATCCTACTTGCAGTCTTTAGAGGAAAGGGGGTATCATGTTTACCTTAAGCCATCAGCTACATGTAGGGCTATCCTGTGCTGAAGTGTTCTTGTTAAACTTGCATTGTCTTGTTGAAGCAAACGATCAAGAGATCCTTTAAGGGCTAATTCCATCACCAGCATCCGGGGACGGATTGCAGCAGCCAGCAGAGACACCAAACTGGGGTGATGGAGGTGACAAAGCACTGCAAGCTCCTGTAAATTGTAAAATCAGATGAAATACTGCAAATAGCATAACCTGTTATGTTCCGAAGTAAACTCAGAAATGTTGTGAAGTCTTGAGCTTTTTAAATTCTTCACTAGGGTTACTATTCTAAAAGTGGCACTACAGGAAAAAAGGGCAGTATTTCTTACTTGTCTTAGAAGCCTGAGGGAAGTATGTTTATTGAAAATCTTTACAGCAACCTCTTCTCCACCATAGGATGCGCGGTATACAGATCCGAACCCACCATCACCTTTCCAATGATAAAATTGAAAAGAATATTAAAAACAAAGGGATATCCACCATTTATCAAAAAAATAGCTGAAAAGTCCAATTTTAAAATGGGTGGACCATCTACTGTGTTAAGGTTCACAATCAGCAATTCAAACACACAAAATCCAGTGTCCTAGCATACAAGTTAATGGACAATCAAAACTCAATAACCCAAAATTCAGAATACTATAAAAAATACATTTCTATAGAAAACAAATCTCTAATTTTTAATTCCATATGTTGCAGAACTGACTTCAACAGATTTGTTTACATCAGCTCTGTAAAAAAGACACTACAAAATAATGCCTACCCAAGAGAAATTCAGGAGCTTCATCAAATTCCAGGTCATCACTGTTCAACATAATATTTCTAGGCAAATCAGCCAGTATCAGATCAGGAGCAATCTGAGCTATTGGAATGGTATGTCTTGGTTCATCTGGGTTTACCAAAAGGTCACCTAAGAGAAACAAATAAGACAGAAAAAAGAAGAAAAAGGATAGTCATCATTCAAAAGGCATGGAAAGGTACATGTATCTCTGTGAGTGCACATGATCAATGTAACTAAATAGAAATCCTTATGTGTGTATACATTTATATATGTATTATGTGTGTATACATGTATATATGCGCACACACTCATAAACATACATACATGCATATACAACTAATTAAGTTTCCCATTCAACTTCACGTATCTCACAAGGTTCTGATCTCTATCAAGGTTCTGGATATGTACAAATCAAATGTGATAGCAATTGTGGCTCTGCAACAACACCAAACTAACCAAGAGATTATTTTTCTGTTTATAAAAAGAAACAATTCTGTTAGTTTGCAGAATGTAGAATGAATATAGCTTTTTAAATTTCTGTTGTATATGGTCCTACCAAAAGATCTAGTATCAGCTTTACTTCATGCTGGACTGAGTTCCATGAATGAAGCTGCATTATTGGTATCATGATAAACGATTGCTACCATTTATACATAACTGTACAAAGGAGCTGCAATCTGTCCCATATTATAGACATATACAGACAGCTCTGACATAAAAAAAAAACAATGAGTTGCTTTTAACTTTTACTGTTAGTTATTTTTTTACAGAAAGTAACATGAATTACCCAGATGTTATAAAAAGCTGATGTCGTATAATATTTATCTACACACAGATGTACCTCTTACATGCCTAAATGGCATAAGTATATACCTTCTTCAGCCTTTTTAAGTAAGTCGTCAAGAAGGATTTTCTGGTGTTCTTCACCATCATGAAAGCTGTACAGGGCCCATTTCTTCAACAGTGTTTCCCCTTCGCCACATACATCTATATCTAGCAAACCTGGAAACCATTCTTCCATAAGAGAATCTATGTGATCCACAACTTGTCCCAGAAGGATACATCCTTGAAGAAACCAGAAGAGGGAAATTGCAAGTCTGGCAGACTGTGATTGTAATCATAAAGCTGAACTTGACATTCCAACGGCAAAAGCACAACAAACCAACTGCCAAGCTGCACTCAAACTGGAGCAAAAATCAGGCTCAGGAATAATTAACCTTTTCTGCAAGAAGGTGCTGTAATCTTCAAAAAACTGTCTGGGTTGTTGTCAAATATTGCTGATTCCACCAGGCAATAGGCTTCAGGGGACCAGTTCAAGTAAATGCCTTGCCTCCAATACATTCTGTTGGGACGAAGAGCTCGCTCTAGAAAATACAAAATTAGATTAAAAATCTGATCTCCAATATGAATGTAATGGTTTTTAGTGTACAGAAAATTTATGGTACTTTGAATATTTAATTATAATAAATATCAATGTTTATTGTGTAGATTTATGCCTACCCAACTAAAGAACAAAATAAAGGCTACAACTTTGCAGTGAGAATAGCCCTACAAAAGCTGAATACAATCTTCGCCTTTTGCACAGGGCAGTAAAGATCAGGCTTTTAAGTAACTTTTAAGTAACGAAAGTTTTGTAACTTTTAAGTTACAAAAATGACCCCTGCATTTTCTCGTGTTTGTGAAGTGGCCATAAATTAGACAAAGTGAAACAATATAGCTTTAATATGCAGGTGTTGGCATTCATGATCAATGAATTCATGCTCACTATTGCTTTTGAAGATAAAGGTTTGTACCTCTTCCTGACAGCATGTAAGGTGATACTTCAAGCAACCTGTTGATCAGCCTGGACCAAAATCCCATAGGAAAGTATGGCATCTCATAAAGCCTGATGATGATTTCTGAATTTTCACAGTGGGGAAGCTCTATAACAGGTCTGTGATCAGACAAACTGAAAGAATAAAAATATTAGACATTATTTAATGCTGCTCTTTACTGAAACTGACTGATGACATGCAATATTTGTTACATAAAACATTATTTATTAATGAATGATTCAAATGATCAGGGAGCAGACAGGTAGTGTGTTTGCTTATTCTGCTTGCTTGTGGTAAAGTGAAGTTCTGCTGTGATTTAACCCCAACAGAACCTCAATCATTAGATATTGAATGTACATGTGAGAAAAAACTGAGACATTGTTCAGGTAAAATCGTCCTCTGCCAGGACTTCAAAGAACATAGAAACTCTGATGAGTGCAACTATGCAACAGTCTCCATTAGGCAACATAAGCATTCTTAAACATATTAAGAAATCTGTAATTGAGGCAGAGGAACTGTGTTATCTGCTTCAGATAAAGCAAAAGGACTGCATTCAAATTCATGACACTTCTTTGTCATCACATTTAATGACTAGACTGTTTGGAGGAGATACTGCCTCTGAGTAACTTGACTGTGGTTCTCACTCCAAGCAAATGGGCTACAGAAATTCATGGTTAGTTTTTATATTGCAATTAAGTATCTGTAATACTGGCACACTGCGATGTAAAGGTAAACTATAATCCTCCTGCTACATGGTAAAAGAAATATCATTCTCACAACACAAATAATTTTATCATTTATAGATTCCATTTACTCATCTTACTAATAGGATATAAGCTTTATCTGGTATAAGATCAGCTTAAAATGTCTCTGAATGTGTTACTAATATGTATATTATCATGCTTTCATATACCAAATTGCTTTAGTGATCAGTTAAACTAGTTAACCTGATGGGAATGCTTCATTTTGATTGATCTTTATGGCTGCCATTTCTGGGTTTAGCTCTATGCTTACCTGCTTGGGATTAGTAGTTGATCCTCTCCTAATGGCAAAGCAATCTGGAACTTTTCCAGAAGCTTAAAGTACTGTGACATGTAGATCTTAGGAAACTTGCTCTTCTTTAAAAGGAATTTTTCCACATCTGAACGCTTTACAATTCCTTTAGGATATTTAGAAAAGCCTTCCACTTTCACTGTCAGAATCTTTCAAAAAAGTAAAACAATTTCAGCTGTGCAGTCCTCATTAGATTGCATATTCCTGACTAGCTTTGCTCCCTGAAATATTTAGTAGGCTAATATTTAGGGGTGAAAATGTTCTCCTTTTCACAGTGAAAATGAACATTTCCATAGTGCTAACCAGCAAGAAGACAGCAGTGAAAAATATTAAAGCTGTCCAAGCCACTTGTGTGCTTCAGTAGCTTTCACTGTACATTGTGACCTTCTAGGTCTTTTCTCACTCTTAATTGCACCAGCTTTAAAGGCTCAAATTTACATTTTGTCATCTCATTTCCTGCACTGAATGAAAGGTAAAGTTTCAGAGGTTAGGAAATCTGAATAGACATAACTGGTGTTTCTAGGTCAACATTTCACTGATGATTTCTCTTAAGCAGTCAGCCTGCTACTCTCCCATCCCAAGATGTGAATCCACCACTCCCCTTTTGCCATCAGTAAGCACACAATGACCCTTTTCTCCCCATTCTTACTGCTTTAATCCAAAGCTCCAGCTTTCATCTCAATCTATCACAACATTGTACAGCATTACTTTGCATCCATGGGGTTTTTCCATTCTACATCTATTCTCGTGTCCAGTGCAGTTTAAATGATACTGGATGTTACAGCATAAGAACATAGAATTGCTGAGACAGGCTTGAAAGCAAAGGAAACAGAAAGAGACAGGTAAACCAACCTGGGTCCTGAGAAAATTCTAGGTCATGAAATGGTAAAGAAATGGTGAAAATGAATCATGGATGAGTTACAGTGGTTTCAGACAGGGGAAAAGGTTCTACAAATGTAGATGAAAAAAGTAATCAGGGTCTAACCTGTGCCATGATTTTACACAGCCACTTGGGATCTACAAAATACAGATCTCTCAGCTGCAGTGCTGGATCTTGAAAATGGAGGAGTACACCTGCACAAAGAATGTTGTATTAGGCAATGTATTTCTCAAGCTCCATATTAAGCACAGTAAATACCCCACTCTGGGATGTTTTTCTTACTTGACATAAGCAGTTTGAATAATAAATACAGCTACTGGATTTATGTCAATATTTCAGGACAGTAGAGCGCAATCATGGTTTGTTCAGCTTTACTTGATATCCTGTTAGATTTGTGATCTGACTTGGTTTTATTTCCAAGCAACTTGTTTTTTGGTTTATTATTTAATCTTATGCAGCCCGTAAAGCACTGAGATAAGATGGAACATAAATTCATCTAATCACTATTCTATTCAAGCTATTCTATTCAGCAATTGCAACTTTCTTCAGAAACTGTGCTGTCTAAATAGCAGGTATAATGCTCTCAAGGAGGTGTAAGAGATACAAGTTGTTCCTTTTTATCTTGGAATTCCTTTGTGACATAGTAATCTGGATTATCAAACTAAAGTTACCCAAGCTTAAGCTTTTCAGCTTAACACCGTGGCAAACTTGTGCGATGTAAAAATACATACAGGTTGGTCTGCTGCAGATTTGCAATAAAGTGCTAACAAACATACCTGAAGAGAGTATTTTACCTGATTCATTCAGAAAGTGAATTGCGTGAGGGAGTTCATTTTCATCCAGTTGTAACTGGCTTTCTTGTACCAGTTCCAGTAAGCGTTTCTGATCAATCACAGGAAATTCAATTGGGACATTTTTACGTTCCAGCAAAATTCTCTTCTCCAGCTCCAGGTAGCTGTCAGGAATTAGCTGACCAACCACTGGTTGATCTCTGATCTGCACAATTAGGAATAATAATCTTAAATGTATTCATTTATTCATGTGGAATTTATTGAATAAGATGGCTTCTGAAAGGCAGATGTAACTGACTGTTCTTTCAGAATTTTTACATGAACAGTCTTCTAAAAATGAATACTCAAAGAAGAAAATATTTCCGTATTTCCATAAAAAATGATGTTTTCTTAGAAGGCACAAGTTTAAAGAGAAAGCTTTGATTCGAAGTAAAAGGAAAATATTTTCTGTATGAACAGATGATGTCATACACCTCAGGTGAGCAGGAGAACAGAGGAAACAGCCACATGCTCTTCCCTGTTTCCTGAGCCTGCATTCCTTCCTGAAGACATTGTTTCACCTTTGTTATTAATTAGCACCCAGAACCATTCTTCCTTCTCCATGGGTGCTGAGCTAGTTTGTTGGGTTTGGATTTTTTATTTGAGGAAATGGGAAATAATTTTCCCAACATTTCCAAATAGGCTTCTTAGTTTGTAATCTTCCTCTAAAAGAAGTTAAACACCAATGCACTGTGGCATTTGCATGTGACGAAAATACAATTAGCACGTTGTGTCATATCAAAGACTCAGAGCACTTTCTAACAATGCTGAATACTTAACTCTGTCTAACTTCTAAGCATGTACCTTGCAGCACTCCTTTCACAAAGTGCCCACATTATTTATGGAAAGTACCTCCCTTTTTTCAGGCTACCTTATGTTTGTGTGAAGTTTAAATGTGAGTTTAAGTCATAGTCACAAGAGATGTGGATGTTACAGGAACAACTTCTAGGTACCTCAGAGGGAAATGTTTTCAAAAAGCAGACCTTCTCCTCAGTGCTGAAGAAGTGTGGTCCTACAGGGCTACATAAAGTCTATAAACATCAGCTCTATTCGCACCTACTAAATATATGAGAAGTCCAATTAATCCTTTCCAGCTGAATAGGCCACCTCATTGCCACTAAGCACTGGTTAGCTATTCCTTGAACTGTGGAATGAAGTTAGGCAGATTATGGATGTAGCTAAGTTCCTGAAAGAGAAACATGAGGTGTGCGTGCTCTTCTTCTCCTCCGAACCACCACCAGTGTGAGGTTGGTCACGAATACAGCATTAGCTGTATAAAACCTTCCAAGCAGTAATTCTGAAGAAATTTGGGCTCTGCTATGATTTATGAAGTTCTGCCAATGACTTCAGTAACCAGGAGATCACCTTTTCTCTTGAACATGTTATGACACTGTACGTGATTGATACTGTATAAATGAAAAAAGAAAAATAAGTATATTCTTCTGTAAGACCCATGTGTGGGCTAGTCTCTTCATACTTCTTATTCACACTTAATGCCTCATGCTGTGGCTTAGGAGATAAGCAGGGAATTCCCCTTTCTAGGAATAGTTTCATACAATGTAAAATAAAATCAGTACATGGAGAATTAGTTGGCTTTCAGAAATCACAAAACCTTACTTCCTGGTCCCCTGAAATCTTGCACTACATACATTGTAATTACATGATGCCATTCAACAAAAAGCAGGTTTTGATCAGGTTTCTTCATAAGAAAAAGATGGCCTATTTTTAATTAAATATTCTGTTTATGGCCCTAGTGCTTGAAAATAGAACTTAGCTGAGATTTTTACTAAGTTGATTTTTCTGGTAGAAAATGAAATTAAAACAAACCTGGTGGTTTTCCCTCATTATTTTGCTGTGTGTAACATTTTCTATAAGGCAAGATGAGTTTGTCATCACATTAAAAATGTATTTGATTATGTGTAAATTCATGTTAAATCCTGAACTAATGCTAGGATGTTTTCAACATTATCAACAGTATGTAGCTCACCTTGAAGTGAAGACTCTCCTTTATTATGATTTTCCGAAGTCTGATAATGGAATCAGATTCTTCAGTAGCATTCACGAAGTGATAATCTTGGATTGCTGGGAAGCCTCGCTTATTCAACAGCTCTCTAGTAATTTTACTCATGCAGGCCTTACGTTGCATTTCATCAGAAACATCTAAATGAGTGCCAACAAGAATGACAGGGGATATTGAAGCTCGAGCCTGTCAGTAAAATCCAGACAGTTGATGTTATTATTTCATATCCACATAAAATGTGAGCAATTTAGTCAGAACACTGAATACATGAAAAAAGCAACTGTTTATTCCCTTTTAAATATAACACTTTTAAATAAGTTTGAAATCTGAAATACTATTTCATGTCTTTACTCAGAGTAAGTTTAAACTGCAATCCCATAAAATAGTCTTGAGTTGATAAGGCAGTAAAAATGCATTAGCCTATAAATACAAACCACTATTTTTTAACACACAGAGATGAGTCTATTTTAAAATAGAAATACCCAAAATTCTACTTTTTCTAAAAAGAAGCAGTGTAGATCTGGATTTCATACTTTGCAGATTAATAACATTGTCAGTAAATTAGAGGGACAACTGCATTTTCCATCAAAAATGACCAACAAAATGGGAAGCAAAATGCAATCTGCTAGTTGTCATTAGAACAGTGCAGCAATGGCACATTTGCAAGCACTGCATATCAAAGGAGAACACATCAGAAATGGGCTTCATAAACACTAAATAGACTATAACCCTGTGTCCTGTATCACTGCTCAAGATGGAAAGAGTGAAAAAGACAAGTTTAACAAACAGAACCAGTATACAAAATCTCCATGTAATAGCACTGTTCAGCCATGGCTAACCATCACGCAAAAGGAAAATACAAGGAATGCTCACTCACCAGGGGGTGATTTCATCAAATGAAAATAAAATAGTGAAATCCATCCCCAGCAGTGTTCAAGGCCAGGTTGGACGAAGCCTTGCGTGGCATGGTTTAGTGTGAGGTGTCCCTGTCTATGGCAGGGTTGGAACTAGATGGTCATTTCCAACCCTAACTATTCTATGGTTCTATGATTCTAAATAAAAATATATGTAAGCAGATCCTTAGACCAATTTTCCTACCACAGTCCTGGAATCATTCCTGCTAACAACAGGAATCTAAGCATACACCTAACAGCATAATTTCAAACCTGCATCTAGTCAGTTTTAAATTAGTAAAATTCTAATTTCCACAACATTTACAATGGCATAAAAGAAAAAGCGGGTTTAACTACTCATCCCTTTAACACTATCCCTTTCTTCTTTTTATCACTCAATTTCACATATTGCCAGAATATATAAACTATTCTTTTGCACATCACTCTCTACCATTGGAAGTACAAACTGGTGCTGATCATATTTTACATATGAATTTCAGCTCTTGTCTCATCTTACTGTTTTTATTCACTGAAGAGCTTCTTTCCTCTTTCCCTGTCTAAAAATATTTGTGGTTTATTTGCTGCTCACCAGCATCTCCCTAGAATGTGAAATTCCATTCTGTACTATGGCTTACCTTGATGTTAAAAAGCCATGGCTTCATAGCATCTATCGCTGCATGTCCTTTGCTAAGATCATAAACAGCAAGATACAAAGCTCTTTGTGTCATAAAATGCGGATGGGTACTGTAGAACTCCTCTTGTCCTAATGATAAAAAATTTCCACTGTTTAGTACTTCCCTCATTGAACATCTTCAAGTCACAAAAAGGCAACAGAACTAATCCAAAGACAAACCTAATGCTTACAGAAAATCATCTAAATTGAGAGGAAATCTATAATAACTATGAATTTTAGGTAGGTAATGTGTGGTAGCTGACTGAAGTGTAGTGTTCAAACATGTAAGCTAGTTTTAAGTCAAGAAGTGTAAGATTTAACAATTGTTTTGTTTGCTACAAACACAACTTGAAAGCTCATGATTCTTTTAAAATTTCAATATTGAATTTCTCCCTCACTCCTTCCTACCCCTCCTTCTTCCCTTCCTTGCTCTTACCCTTTCAGAAACCTTCAAATAAGACTCCCAAGTTCACATCATTAAACACTTCAAATCACAATTGAAGCTGGACATTCAGCTTGAATGATGCTCTTCTGTGCTTATCCATTGTGACATAGACTCTATTTAAATGATCACAGACCCATGTTTAGAAGCAACTCTTCTATAGGCTAAAATGCCCCCAGATTTAATAAGTGCTTCTGGAATTACTCAAATTTAGAAAGATTTCAAAAACCCCAAAGTTCAAAGTCTCCTAAGTGCTTTGTTTACTGGGATAACAGTGATGCTGTAGAGCCTAGACAGAGCCAGACTATAGAAGGGAGAAACAGAGTTGAAAGATGATTCTTCTGGTGATTACAGTTTCTTGCTATTCTGAAGTAACAGTTCTAAAGTGCTATGGTCAAAACAAGTGGTCAGACCACATCTGATGATGAGCAATTTCTGGGGTTTTATATTAAATTTGAGGGATTGGTTGCCAGTTTATAGAATTCACTAATTTATAAGTAGTCACCTGACTTTTGGTGTAAGCTTGCATGATTCTACTATTCACAACTCAAAATTTCACAGGCCTACTCCAAGAATAAGTAACGTCTTAATGTGCTAGAAAAGACAACAGCAAATGATAATAAGCTCTTCAGATACCTCCAAAATCCCACACATTTAATATAAGATCTTTCTTCAATTTGCTTTTCCCTTGAATGATCCAGTCTTCTACATCAATGCCTACTGTGGCTTTTGAAGAACCCAATTCTGTTCGTTTGCATTTCATTAATTGTTGTAGTAGTGTAGTTTTCCCACTGCCGGTGTTTCCAACAATCATGAGCTTCATTCTGTTATAAGGAACAGCCTTCTTCAGTCGTTGTTGAAGAAATCTAGCATAAAAAAATTTGCAGAACTCACAGCGATGTGTAATAAAAGAAAAATACCAACAGCACTCAAGACCAAGGACAAAATCTAAACCCATGCTGTTTTTGTTATATTTTCAATATCTTTTTGATATTACTGGGATTTTAACAATCTATTTTAATTTCTGATTTGAAAGTTAAAGCTTAATTTAGAATATGCCTTTTTTTTTTGTTTTGTAATTACCCAGAAAATGTGCTCTGTGCACTTGGGAACACAAGGAACATATTCAAAATAATTGGTAAGCACCACTTATTGCATGGTTTATAGAAGCACAAAATTCAAGAAGTAATATAGAAATCACTACAATCTGCTTTATGTGTGTAAGTTCATATGATACGATACCTTCCATAAAGTAGCATACTGGATTTCGTTAAGACAAATCAGCAAGTCTTTCTTAATGCTTACTGCATATCCCAAGAAAGTAACATGAGGATATTCAAGAACAGTAAGGCCACAAACCTGATAATGTCTCTGGCTTTGTATCCCACATGCTTGAAATCTAAATTAAGATGGAGTCCTTCCAAAGGAAGATCCCAGATTTTGGACAGTTTTCCCATTTCATCAGGAAAGAATCTCAAATCGGGATTATGGCTTACATCCAGAGAAGTCAAGTTCTCTAAGAAGCCGATCTGAGGAGGAATCTAAACAAAAGACCATTTAACAGGTAATTAACATTACAAAAATCAGTATGAGCATGAACATTAAATACTTCAATACTTAACAGAATTAGGTATTACTTTTACCACTGCATTTTTAGCTTTTTTTTTTTTATAAACGGGCCTGATTTCACATACTAATAGACAAAGGACCTCAAAATGAATTCATCATAAAAACCAATTATATGATGACACATTTCAGACAGAAAAACTTAATAAAATATGGTGATTTTTCATTCAAAGGAAATAGTATTTGAACTTACATACATTTCACTAAGGATTTATGGTGGTTTGAGAGATGACATAAAAATCAAAGAAACATTGAAAAACTATTTAATTTTCTTTAGATTGAATCTTACACTTTACCTCTTTTAACTTGTTGTGGGATAGATGTAGCTTTTCTAGCCTAGACCATGCACATGCCTTTTCACTCAAGTCCAAGATGTCAATTTGGTTATGATTAAATAACAGCTCCCTTAAGTTTAATGATTTCCAGTGCATTGGTCCAGGCAGGCTTATGATCTTGTTTTGGCTTAAATCTACTGATCGCAAACTGAAAGCATGAAAAATAAAAAAAGAGAAGTTAGAAAATGAAAAAGAAAAAAACAAAACAAAACTGAGATTTGTATTGGAACTGTATTACTATGGATTAGACATCAGAACAGACAGCGTTCTGGCAGGAATGTAGATAGAAGACAGAGAATTGTTACTACAAGCAAAAGTAATTAAGGTGTTATTTTAAGTAGGTCTTCATTAATTCAGAAAATACATAGGATTGATTTAGTATCATATTCTTTCAATGTATTTGTCTGTGGATAGAATTGCCTTGTCATGAAAATAAACATCCACACTGTACTGTGTGTATATGTTGTAGACAGTAAATGGAAGAGTCACTTTAAACAAGTGTGGTAAATAGTCCACTTTTAAAGGACTACCTTTAAAATTGTGGTAATAGTCCACTTCCTTATTCTTTCTGGTGTTTGCAGATATGCTTGACTGTTCAGATTAGTAGAAGAAACACATAAATATGGTTCATACTCTTGTCATTCAGCTGTAGACAGCACAGTTAATATGTGTTTATACAGGTAACAGAGAATGGAGCTTCGCTCATTACTTCAGTTACAGGTCAGGGCAAATTAGACATTGACCATATGGAATGTCTAATTTGCTAGAATAAATATATTTAAACAGGTAACTGCAATTTAGTATAACATTAATATGCAGTTTCACGGGCTTTTTTTGATAAATTTCAAATAAAAAAGAAAAAAAACAATGTGAACTTGCTGGTATTACCAACTTCCTAGAATCCAAGATTCCACTTACAAACTGTGGAGCCTCACTAGGTGATCTGAGCTGTTCTTTTCCTTGTTCCTATCTTAGGAGACTAATGTCAGATGGTAAACATATCTCACACTTCTATCAGAATGTTTCTAAGAATGTTTGCAAATACACACATGCTCATTAATTATATAGTTCAAACACACATATATTTAAGAACTTCATAAAGAAGAATATTTCATTTCTGTAAGTCATCTGTTAGACAAACATGCTGTTTATGCTACTGTGGAACCTGAAGCATGCAACTCATTGATTTATCTGGGCTGGGAGATATAGAACCTGAAAGGTGCAACATTTGTAACACATCTATTAAACTGACTGCTGTGAATATGTATGGACTGGAGCATCTCCCATACGAAGACAGGCTGAGAGAGTTGGGGCTGTTCAGTCTGGGGAAGAGAAGGCTGCGTGGAGACCTCATAGCAGCCTTCCAGTATCTGAAGGGGGCCTATAAGGATGTGAGGTGTCCGTGCCCATGGCAGTGGGGTTGGAACTGAATGATCTTGTGGTCCTTTCCAATCCTAAATATTCTATGATTCTATGAAAGGGACCTTAAAGCTCATCCAGTTCCAACCCCCTGCTACAGGCAGGGACACTTTCCACTACAGCAGGTTGCTCCAAGCTCTTGAGCACTGCCAGGGATGGGGCAGCCACATTTCCTCTGGGCAGCCTGTGCCAGGGCCTCACTGCTCTCACAGAGTCGCATCTCTATCTCCCCTTTGTCAGTTTAAAGCTATTTATTTCTTCTTTGTGCTTTGTCTTTTTTAGGATATTGAAGTAACGTCTCCACCTGATGATAGCATATCTTGTTTAGCATTTAGTCCACCAACATTGCCGGGTAATTTCCTCATTGCAGGATCATGGGCAAATGATGTAAGTACTCATAAAGTGGAAGCACTCTTGCCTAAAATGCAAAAAAGTGATCCTAAAGACTTATGCCAGGGCACCTGAAAATCTTCCTCACTGCAAAATTTGTGTCTGGTGCCAATACATTAAGTTTGACGTGGCCAAACTGCTTCAACTGAGAAATTCTGTTGTGATATTCTGATAAGTCATTCCTCTGCCTGTGTGCTTTAAGCTTCAGCTTGAAATATATAGTCAGTGTTTTATTAGTTTTTTTTCTCTACTTGTTTGGTTTTGTCCAGTGAAAGGACCATGAATATACTGGTAAAGCCACTGTCAAAGCTGGAGTTGAAGTTGTGGGGTTGAGCTGTGGCTATACAGATAAAAAGAACATAATCAGAGAAGATAAGGTTTCACTAGATCTGAAGAAAGTTTGGTGTTATTCTGTATTTATCATTGTCTAAACTAAGGCTGGGATCTTTAAGACTTCTCTTGTCTTTTTAAGTCCTTTGTGTTACTACGTTACATCTGCATATGCTTCTCCTGTTATAGGTTCGCTGCTGGGAAGTTCAAGATAATGGCCAGACAATTCCAAAGGCTCAGCAGATGCACACAGGGCCTGTGTTAGATGGCTGCTGGAGTGATGTATGTTCCTATTTAAAAATAGATTAACAGTCTTTACCTAAACCCTAAGTGAGGTGGCATGTGGTTTACAGACTGACATGAGTGCTACATGTAGATGAAGCCTGTAATTACTTTATAGATTTATGTTACAGTAAATATGTGCTAAACATGCCCCAATCAAATAGACTAACATGGGTGTAAGAAGGATAAAAGTGAGTTCAAAAGTAAGAATGTAGTTAAAGCTAGATAACAGCTAATGCAGTTTTCTGTTTTACAACATAGTCATACATAAATTCTCATTTTTATGTTTGTTGCGGTCTCTATATACATTACATTAATGTTACGGTGTTACTAAAAGAGAATGAGACTTGACAATTTTTTAATAAATACTGCTTGATAGGGATATTTAATCTATTGGCCTTATTCTTGTTTTTTAGGATGGGAGTAAAGTATTTACTGCTTCCTGTGATAAAACTGCCAAAATGTGGGATCTCAACAGTAATCAAGCTATCCAGATTGCACAAGTAAGCAAGCGTCAAACTACTAGGTTTTGGTTGGTTGGTTTTTTTCCCTCCTTTTCTGTTTTTATTAAAAGCTACCTTTATTAGCAAATCAAGCTGATGTTTAGTGTTTCCAAAGTAGATAACTGCTATAGGAAGAAGAGGTTATAGGGTGTGTTCTGTATTTTTAAGGTAATGATGAGCACATGAATAGGGACACCTGCAATCAAGGTGATTTGAATAACCTTTGTAGCTGTAGCCTCTATTTTACCTGAGAAAGCTCTTTGGACTCTTGCATTGATCTCACTTAAGTCACCCTGCTGCATTACTGGGGAGGGGGGGAACCTTAAGAACTCATTGAACTCACTTTCACAAATAACAGTTTTCTGCTGCAGCAGTAACAGGGATTATAATTTACATTCTTGATGCAGATGTTGAAGTTTGTTCATAGTTCTAGTGATAGATGAGTTACCAGTTATGTAATTTAAGAAGAGAGATAGTCCTTTGATTGCTTCTTGCATCTTATTTAAGGTGATAATGTTCAGATACTCAGCCTTGATTTTAAAATGAAGTAGCATGTCAGTGTAGTTAACATAGGCCTTTCATCTGTAGCTGTTTTCATAAACTGGATTTTTTTATTACTTTAATAGGGCATGTTGCTTATTACAAAGTGTTGATTTTTAGCAAAATGGATAATATCCTTTATAAGTAAATAGGTCCAAGGAGGTGATCCTGCCCCTCTGCTCTGTCATTGTGAGAACTCATCTGGAGTTTTGTGTGCAGTTCTGGTGTCCTCAACATAAAAAGGACATGGAGCTGT
>JBAFWW010018686.1:0-25167 GCA_036873685.1 Agapornis canus
ATTGATCCCTAAACCCCCTTCTAAATAGGAAATGAAAAGCTCTGAGGGAGGGACTTAGAGGCTAACAGGTAGATGTAATAGCTTTAATCTTACATCAGCTTTCTCTGTATTTCTTAAGAGTACTGTTGATTTCTTACTACAGCAAACAGAATTTTATTATTTTCCTTCATTAGACTAACAGTAACCACTTTGTTACTAAATATATTTTTAAAACAGCTAAATTAAAAACCCCACCTCACCATGAACAGCAGCACACATCCACTTGGTTAACTGAGACTAACAAAAATATTAAGCTAGGTTAAATGAACAGTGAAATGCGTTTTGATTTTAGACCTACTTTAATAAAACCAAACTTCTTGTATAAGCAATCTATATGAACTAAAAAGCTTATTTTCATCAGCTATTACTAAAGCCACTTAAATATTAATATCTACATATAGAATACACTCTTCTGCATGTTTTATAGCATGATGAAGCAAAATTAGAAAATACTCATGAAACTATAATAAAAAGAATGTCTTTTTAATTTTTTGTTTTACTTCTTTTTTTTTTTTTTTAATCTAGAGTGCGATGGGGATGTTTCTTATTACGAGGATCAATTACACATGAACCAAATCATAAATGACTGTATAATCCTCTAACTTTGTCCTTTAAAAACCCATTTAGCCTTATTACTTCTCTCTGGCAGGAGCCGGCAGCACGCTAATAGGCATGCGCTGCCTCCATGCCACATCTCTCCTCATTCATTTGGTATTCCCTCAGGTGATTCTCCTTTCTAATGCCCAAATGGCATCAACCTGTTGTTTAGCACATCCATGAAAAGGCAAGCCTGCTGGCTAATTTACCAAGGGATTAAAGCCCTGAAACCACTTCAATCTGTTACTGTGCCTCAGTGTAAAAGCCCTGCCCCTGACAGTCAGACTCCCAAGCCAAAGGGAAAAAAACCCAACTGATTTTAAGAAACAAAAATTCAAAGTAGGAGACAAAGTAAAACCTGAACATACATTTGATGTGGTTGCAGGCATCTGCAGCACAAAAGTTGGAAAACTGGGACGTCTGTGATAAAGGGGATTTTTTTGTTTAAATGTGCCGATCTTATAGCTGTTGACAAAATCTGACACTTTGCTAATGTAAACTGATACATTGACTATAGTGGATATTAAAAGTTCTGCACAACTCTGGTTATTTCACTTAATTTAAAAAATTTGTATTCATCTCTGAGGAAGTTGGGTTTATTTTCACGCTCGTGTCCTGTGGGGACAAAGGGAGAGGGCTGCCCAGCCATTCCTCTGGCGACAGTCACTAAAGCCCCATTCCCTAAGGACATTACGATTCTAAACTGTTATACTGGACACCCACAGGGTTGTTAAGCTAATAAAACTAATAGTATTTGTCAGCCTTCATAGGAGCAGGGCTGTCAGTGAGGAAAGGTTATGTCTATGTCTGTAAAACCAGCTCTAAGGTTGCACCTTGGAGGTCAGGATCAGCCCACACTGGCTCAAAGCCTTTTTCACTTTCTTCCTCTACCCTCCTAAGTTTAATAAACAACAAAGCCATCATTTTTTAACACTTTAAAAAGTGAGTGCAATGATTCATAACTATTTCATAATTAAAATTTTATGGCAAATAGATACAGCCATCAGTCATCTGGTCTGGTATGTGCAAAAAAGTGAGATTTCAATTTATAAGCTCATACAGTACCGCATGAGCTACACTGTATAAAAACACATTTCAAGACAGTTATTGAGCTGGGGAAAACAGAAATCATTGTGGTTTTGGTTTAGCTTTGTTGTTTATTTTTTTTAAATCAAATACAGTGTAGAGTATTAATTTGTTTGCACACTGCAGCAACCTGTACAGGGACTGATGTTTAAACAGGAAAAGAAATATTATCCTCTTTCTTCTTTCAGTGCTATACTAATAAAGTTAGGTAGCATCCTGGGTACTTCCCAATGCCAGGAATACAGATTTTCTGGAATTACAAAATGCCAGGAACAAGGGAGGAGAAAGCAGGCGGGAAAGCATGCCCGTGCCAGGGGTTTCACAGACTATGAAAACCTGTAAATTGGTGCTTGTAAGATAGACATATTCAGAAATATTTTAACACAAGGGCATGATGCTCTGGATCCCATTTCAGTAATTTCTTTACAATGACAACATGGAATTCTCTGCCCAGCCATGAGAATAGTGAAATCGGTGGTCTGGTATATACAAACACATTTATGGATTTTCAAAATTTGTACTGAGTATCTTGGTTCTCATAAGCTGTAGAATCCATCACTGGATTTCTTTAAAAGAAGTACTATTCAAAAACTAAATCAGGATGATCTTGCATGTTTAATATACACAGCCGGCTCATTTTAGTGAGAATGTAGATAAGTGTTTGCAAATCAGATTTACAAGTACACATTTTCCTCACTTTGTGAGATCTGTAAAATTTGCCATTTCAGGATAACCTTTCTGGTTTATTTTTCTGACTCTACTAAATAGTAAAATACAATAAGAAGCCATTATTTGTTTAGAAATATATTAAACATTTTAAATAGCTGAATGTTTCTGATACATGTTCTTAAAAGGACATTTTTCTTAATCTTATAAATATTCTACATCATCTGGGAAATAGATTCTTGTTAGAACATACCCAGCTATTAAGCTAGTTTTGTCCTACAAAATGTTCTGGTTCTGCAGTGCTACATGGCTTTCCAAGAAATATTTATTTTTAAGATATAAGATGACATCACATTCCACATGTTTATGCACATACTCTAGTGTTGGATGATACTAATTCTCTGTAAGAATATTTAGGGATTCCCAACAGTATTTGCCACTATAATACTGGCTGTCAACACTTGAGATTGTTATTCAATTCTAAGATAGGAAAATAAAATACTCTGGGACTTGTGGGAAGGTTGGCAGAAGTTTTCCAGTGAAAATTTCTTCTTGGAAAAAGAATCAGCTTATATTTTCACACACACACACACACACACACACACACACACACACAAAAGGAAAAAAAAGCTAAACATCAGACTTGCTGCTTCAACAAACTGTTACATGCTTCACCAGTCCATTAAAGAAAGTAATTTAATCAGTTTGTATTTTCTCAGTAAAAGCTCATTCAGAGAAATTTTATTGCCAGCTATCTAAATAGTAAATACTTATTATCCTCTCAAAATGAGTTTTTGCTTGCCAAGGGCAAACCCGTTGCTGTTATTGTAGTGCTCTGTCAGAGAAACAAGAAGTTAAAAAGGTTATAAAGATACCATTAACGTCATGGGACTGTCTTGTCAGGACTCAAAAGTGCTTAGTAATTGAGGGTTTTATTCAAAGTGTATTAGCACCCATATAAACAGCACAGCTAATATGATGCTTAAGGCTTTATTTTGTTGCAGCCCTGCATAATCACCTACAAACAGCTGAATACTGTAAATTTATCTGCTGAAAAGCACAGCTCATTTTATCATCTGTTTCTAAGCTGAGTCTTTGAATAAAATGTCAATAACATACAGCTTAGAGGCAGAGACGAGGTGCAGCCAGCCAGGGCCACCAAGCCAGCTCTAATGACAACTAATTGGTGTCGGCTGAGTGTCCTCTGTGAGGAAGCACAGTGCAGGGAAAGAGCACGTGCAGAAATTTCATTTAGAAAAGTACATTTCTTGCCACTAAAAATGCTTGGAATAAGCTTGCTCCACAAGCCTTTAAAAAGCCTATCTGTACAGACATACTGCAGAAGAAATCTGGAAACAGTATAGCCCAAAAGATAAAATTCCTGAATTATCTGGATATGCTACTGTAGTGCAGTGGAACCAAAGTAGTAGCGTATCTGGGCAGGAGGCATGTTTCCCGTTTGTGTGGTTGCAGATCACTCTGCTGCTTACCTACTGTATTTCTGCAGTACATCATCTGATTTTAAATTTTGGTGGCAAGCTTGATTACAATTTCTCTCAAAAGAAACAGTTGACAAAGGGAACAATAAAAGGAGTAAAGAAAAATCTCTCTTCTTTGCACTTCTGTTGGTTCACAAATAACTCTTAGTAGTCATTCTGTTGCCTGGCCCTTACCCCAGGTAAATCTGTTCACATAAATCTATGTGAACATCTGAAGAGTTGTGTTTCTGGTTTATGCTGCAAGAGGTCTATGACAGAGTTTCAGAATGCATATTAATAACTACAGGCATTGTATAAAATACATATGCTTAATACATACATTAAAACACGTATGACTTCAAGCATAATTTGTTTGACAAAAGTAACAACGTGAATTCTGTACTTCAGCAACAGCTACAAAAAAAGATGTTCATTGTAACTAAAACTTAAGTGCATGTAAATTGAAAACTGAATGACAGAGTGGGAAGGGAAGAGGGGGGAACAAGGACACATCAAAAATCTTTCCTGAAATGCTTATAATAGTGCTACTAGCATATCCACAATGTCTTTAGCCTTCTCATCTTCAAACAGAATGTGTAGTGTAGAAAAAAAATAAGTTGAGGAGTGAATTTTTTCTAATGTGCCTGCAGGACACACTCCAGAAGTATATCCTTTCATATTGGTTGTCTGGGCTCAACCACCTGCTCATCAGAACTCCAAAATGCTGTTTAACTTCTACTTGCATAAAAATCCCATCAACAGAAGTATGTACATGGCTACAACAGGGACAAAAATGGCATCAAGAGTGAACAACTGCCTGTTTAGAAATGTGCCCCCCAACATTTCAACTCAGCATCAAACATCTGGACAAAGTGTTTTAAATTGAAATATCATTAAGTACTAAAGTTACCGCTGAAACAAAGGAGCAGGGGCTATTCTCAAGCTTATACTTGAGAAGAATGAAAAAGAAATACATTCCCTTACTGAAACACTTGCCAACATCATTGCTGAAGTCTCAGTGCATCAGTCAGAGGATTACTAGGAGGTGTCATCAATCACTCATAACAATCTAGATTCTCTCCCTGAAGCCTAGAGATTTCCTTAGTCAGGCATGTAACATTTAAAGAAAGACAACTTCTGATTTTGTTCAGGATCAGAGGACACTACACCATCCTCTTCAGCAGATCTAATGCAACCAGGTTTGAAACATTCATGACAGATTTTGACAAAGGCAGGAGTTTCAGAGAATTAGGCAACAGAAGAAGGAAGACACATAAATGGAAGTACTGCAGGTTTCCCTACGCAGTCAGTAAATAATGATTCTGGTTAAATTTATATTTCATAGAAAATAATTTGACCACCACCCACAGCAAATAATTGAAGTTCTATAATATAGCCCAGGACAAACAACAAAATGTAGGATGATGACAGCACAACATGCTAATATGACAATTTGGCTATTAGAACTTGTTTATTGCAACTTCACTGAACTAGCTGAACTAAAATTGCAGATGCTTAGGTGAGCTTCAGTTGATTTTTCTGGGCTTTATTTATTCTATTTTGCTTTGAGAAGGCAGGCAAATTATCTACACAGACCCATTTCTGAAGACACAGATGAAGACAGATGTTTCATCCATGGAAAATATGCTGGGGATCTACTCAGAAGTTCTACAACCCCCTACTTTTGCAAAAGCATCTGGGATGCAACATGTTCCCATGAAATTATGCCTTTTTGTGCCAGCTGTTAACCTATGAAAAAGAGATTACTGGGGACACATGCAAACTGCTATGGCTAAATTCATTCAGACTTCTTCTCTGTGGAGGTTTAAGCCCAGAATAGTAAAGCTGAACTTTCTGTAAAGTTTAATCAAACTGGGCAAGGCTGAACACAAAAGCTGCAGGAGGGGGAAACTGCTCTCAAACTCTTTCCAGCCCGTTCTTTGACAAAGTGAAAGTCTTGAAATGCAAGATCTAGACCATGCAAAAATTGGTGCACATCAAGACAAACCGGTGGTCAAGTACAGCATAAAACTGTTAGCATAGACACCAATTCTTGTTTTTAATGCATACTCCAATTTTGCACCCATTTGTCCAGCTCAAATATTCACATGAGCAGCAACCAAAGTTTTCTAAGTCTGCTCTTTCTCCCTGCCCCTCTCTTACTCTGTTCCTTGCAACCCTTCCCTTTCTTCCTAATCTTTCAATCTTCCACTTAATTTACTTTTTAGCTCCTTTGCACTCTTTCACTCTTCCACAACTTATTCCCTTTCCCTCCTTAGTTTTACCTACATTTCAGACAAGAAAAATCCAGAAACTGTTACTGCAAGTGAGGAATCTGACATCAGCCAAACTCAGAGCTGCAGATGGGGACATTAATGAGAAGATCAGAAACAATTTCTAGGATGAAGTTCTCCTGTGTATTTGCAAAATGCAACTGCTTAAATTTCATACTTTAATACTGACATACTAATTACTAGAAACACTGCTAAGAATATCATTCATTGCACTGTATTTGTACTAAGCATAGATTCAACTATTATTAGCTTTCAGTACAAGTTCTTTCTATTAAAAACCTCAATAGCATAAAGCAAATATAAGACATCAATACCTTGGCCCTCAGCTTCAGTGTTGTAAAAACACATAACAACATAACTGACACTTTATTTAATCTCCACTGACTACAGTTAACGACCTTCAGCCTGAATACACCTCCATTCCCACCGAGCTGTGCACTCAGCTGCTCAGCTTGTGTAGGACTGGTTTTAACTACTTGTTTCTTTTACAGTCTAAAGGTGACTAACTCTCATTTCATGAAGAGCTAAGAAAGCCAGAATGGTGCCCTCCCTTTGTGTTTTCTTGCCTTGAATTGACAGCAATGGAAGCACGATTTCATCTTGCCCAAAGAAGCTCACTATTGTAAAACCATTAACACCTTCAGAGAAGACTCTATAAAGGCTTAAAATGGAGAGCAGAAAATGCTCAAAACTGAGAAAATATTCTGATTAAATTGTATCATTAGTATTTTAACAATATGAATAGATATATAATGGCTTAAAAGAAGCCTGCCCAGAAATCTTAAATAATGAACTGCACTGCATCCAGAGAAAAGAGCAATAGAAAATTAAAGAGAGGATCTGACATAAAAGCATAGAATTGGATTGTTCACATTAGTTGTGTTTTGAAATACCTCTTTTTTTTTTTTCTCTTGCTAGTGTAATCAATAGAAGTGATATGGAAGAGGAGACAGATTTCCATTACTTGTGCCTTTTATTACAGACACTATTTGTCCTTTCCCATGTATCAACAGTGCAACTCTTTAATAAGGTGTGGCAACATGGCTGAAATAATTGTCTGCAAATTTAAACTTTCCTTGCTTTTGCATATTGATTTGCATTTGGAAGAGTATTAATTGAAAGTCTAGCTTCCATTTAAAAAAAGCCTAAGGAAATACATATATAGCTGCATGTATGTACGTACATATGGTTTATATCTGCAAATCCACAGTTCGAGTAAGCAATAAGCACTGACCGCTTTTTTCACCATTTTATCATTTAACTGTTCTTAAAAAGCTTCCAGGCTGATGATGTAACTCACAACTCTCTCCCTTTCACATTCTTTGGTTTAGGATCAAAAGGAGATTGCTGGTGCTTGTTCAGGTCTCTCTACACAGCTAAACACCAAGAAAGGAATTAGGAGTTTTAAATACTGCAGGTAAATATAGCTCTAGGCAGTTACTGTAAGTTTATTTGCCACATATGTGGGAAATTTTTTTATTTTTTTTTAACAAGACTCTCTGGACACACTCTTCAATAGCCATTATACGAAGCTCTCAGAATAGACCATGAAAAGCTTCTAGCTATCCAGTACTTTTTCAAAGGTAAAATACTCATTTGTCTTTAGATAAAAATATTAATACATATAATTTACCACTTGAAGTAGCTGAGGGACTAGAGCTGTATTCAGTCTTTGAAATAACTCTTCTGAACAAGTTAACTAAGATACTGTTGGAGGGTAACAGTGGGTTTCATTGCCAGGATGGGTGATACCCTTCCACAGACAAAACACAGCAAGCCCTCCCTGTTCTAAGCTTCTTGTGGTTCTAACTCCTATTATCACTATGGTATGATTAAGCCTATTGCTACCTGTTTTGGCATGTATGGAAGTAACTCCACTTGTCTAGAGAAAGAGACATTATTTCTTCTGTGAAAAAATTCTTTATGCCCCTTTTTTTCTTTTCTGATAAAACCCACACCTCTGACACATTTTTATGCCACACTTCTGACACATTTTTAGATTTTTCTCCAAGTACATTTGCATACTTTTAAATTTAAAATTAAAAATATAAGTAAGTTCTGATATCTACAGGTAGCAGCATCCAATGAATACAAGGAGCGTTAGCTGTGAAGATCACAAAGTACGGCTTCCTCCCCCTAGATTGAAGCAATATAAAATGGTGGTCTAGAAATAACAAAGTGAAATATCAGATAAAGTCCCTGGTTGTACTGCAAACATCCAAATGATCCAGAAAGAGCACTGCCTTTTAAAATAGACATACAACATATATGCCTTTCATGTTTCAGATAAAAAAGAAATTGCTTTGGTGAGAACAGAAAACAAACTTGTCTCAGAAGACTGCATTTTCATAACATCACTATTTAATAAGAAGTTTCTGAAAATACTGAGAAGGCATGGATTGCTGAAAATATCTGTTTCCAACAAATTAAGGGAATACTTGTTCTAACCTGGTGTACAGAGCACATACTTAATTACATTTAAAAGATCAAATAAAAAATAATCTTAGATAGCTAAAATGGGGAAAAAAATCACAAAATAGTATTTATACCATTTTAAAAGATAAAGTCATCTTACTATTACAAAAGTTTAAAGCCTGTTTTTCAAGAGCATTTTTATAGACAGAAAATATTGTCATATAAAATCCTTTCAAAATAACCAAAGTAACCAAACACTCCTCAGTACACTTCAAAAAATACAGATACTAAAATTTCATAAAACAAAGAAGTACAAACAATAAAAACCGTACTGCCTATTTTAATGGAAATTCTTACTGGTAGTCTCATGAGAGCTACTCATAAGTCACACAAAAGTTCCTATACACTACAAGTGGTCATCCTTATAAAAAGCCTCACACAACTACACCACTCGGAAAAAAAGGCTTAGCAAAACATCCACTATTATATTCTAAGATTTATTCAGTCAGTATCTCATAATTGTCTCTAAATCTAATGGGACACAAACGCATTTCATCACAGATGAAAATCTTCAGCGACTGCTAAAATGAAAATCAAGAAATTATTACAATCTAGTAGTTTGGCTTGCAGCATGCATTAATCAGAAATCATAATAAATCCACATGCCTCTTCAGACAGCACATTAGTCAAACAGTTTTGTATGATAACGACATTGACTAATGGGTTCAGAGTTAGAGGGGTCAATCATAAACTCATCAAATGCTTCATTTAATTTCTTAATTTGGACAAATACAATTTGTTTATGGGAAAGATATCAGGTGTTCTTGAATGAATAATGGCTATGAAACCAAACTCCATTAATCAGCTCTTGATTACAAATGACTCAGAGATTGTTTGTTCTAATTTCATTCATTTGGGTCAACAAAGGGGACATGAGCAAACTAAACCACTTGGAAAAAATGGCACACTTAGTTCTCTATATTAATAAAATTGTGATAAATATTCACTCAATAATTTTAAACCAAGAATTTTATTACCCACATTAACTATTATCCTTTGTTTAAGTGAAAAAATTAATATAGATGATTTACAAGAAGATCGTGTAGGCACAACACAAGATCTTCAGATACTGGACAACCATGCTTCTGAATTCCAAGCTTGTATTTCAGGTTGAATGTGAAAAGCCCAAAAATGGCAGCTTTTTATTTCCACTTGCTGTGAAATATTTCAAGAAAACGATGCAATTCAGCATCTTCAGAAAGCAGGAAAGGTGAGCTTAGCAAAACTGGAAGGGAACCAAGAGAAAATAAGGCCTGTGGACCTATGTATAACCAGATTCACAAATTCCTGCTGTATTTTCCAGGCTTTAAGATTTTTTTTTAATCCCAGACTGTATTATTGCTCTCCATTAGCATTTCTGCACTTTGTGACTGTGCAGAAAAACAAGTTTTTTAAAGTTTGTTTGCAAGAACTGGGTCTGTGTTTAGAAAGAGCTACCTCCAACAACGTTAAGGACAACATGTTGAGTTTGAAATGGCCACTGCCAGATGACTTCAGCCACATATGCAGGGACGAGATCTCACCTTGTTCCTTTTGTCAAACACTCCCTGGGCAAGCTAGCTTGCTGTTCCAGCCACCTTGTGGTCCCAATCTGTCTCACAACTGAACCCCCAGTTCTGACCAGTCCCTGCACCCCTAGGGCTGCACTTGTGCCCAAGTTCAAGAGGCGGATTTCCTCTGATGACCAGTATGGTGAAACACAAACTCCAACAACTGAAAGACCATCTCTTAAAGCCCCTCTGCTCCATGACAGAATGGGCTGCACTGTACAGCATCAGTACTAACTCCATCAATATCTGGCTTTTAAACTTAGGGTATTTTGTTCAGTAGCAATCATTTCAAATGAATCACAGAATGTTTTGGAAATGGCCTTAAAGCTCATGTAGTTCCAACCCCCCTGACATGAGCAGGGACACCTTCCACTAGACCAGGTTGCTCAAAGCCCCCTCTAACCTGGCCTTGAAAGTACAGAAACTAAAATATTAATCTTTAATTAAAAGTCTGTATATACTTAGATGCAATAATGAGAGTTAATTCTGCATCTGCAGTTCAGCTCTTTTCTTCACATTTAGCAATGTATATTCCTCAACAACCCTGAAGTTCTCTCCCAGCTGAAAAAATAACAGCAGAAAAGGCATTAATCACTAATCACAATTTATAATCTAAGTCTGGAGCTAAGGACAAAATGAGAATGACATGGTCACACATGAGACTAAGTTCTGGGACACAGGCTTCATTCCTGTCCTTGTTGGTAAGTCATTGAAACTCCCTGAAACTTTGACTCTACCTCAAACAGCACTGAGATCTAAAATCCATTGACAGATAAGGAGTACTCATCTATTACATTATAGGTGCCTTGAAAATGCCTACCACCTGAAGCATGAGCAAGGCTCTGATAATTACCTCCACATTCACACTTGAAAACTTGATGGATGCACCACCATGACAGTGAGACAGAGAAAAGAAATTTAATTTTTTTTCCACTTATTTCTCTCTTCAGCAGCTGAGTGAGGGATCCTGGCACACTTCACATTTAACCATGTGATTTGTGCCCCACAGCCAGAGTCAGTGCTGCTGGGCACATTGAACATTTTAAAGCCTTTTTCTGGGTATTTGTGCTATAAAATCCAGCTACACACTCTCCAGTTTATCTTGTAGAAAATCTAAACTGAAGGATGGTAAATACCCAAAGATTTACAGGGTAGACTGCTATAACTTATCTTAGGGGCACACATTCTGACTAATGCTTTACTGACCACAGACCAAAGCAGGCACCTATATTGTGAAGATGGTGTGACAAATCAGGTAAAATATGAGAAATAAATACTTTGTTATCAATATTAAGATGCAACATATCCCAAAAGGCATGCTTAAACAGAAACTATTCACACAACCACATATGGTTTCTGCAGCCAAAACAGGGTATAATTAAATTATTGGGCAAAGTTGCTAAATATAAATTTAAGTTAACTGAAAAATTGTCTTTGACTTAAGATCAATAGCAGGACTGAAAGATTCATCTGCACATAATTAGCACGCATATTTGCATCAAAATCATGTATACCATATGCTACAATATTACTGAAAACCCGTTAGTTATAATGTGAGCCCAAAATGCTTTTATTTCTCAGCAGCACAAATAAGAAACAGTATCAGATAAAAGTCTAATAAAAAAATAGAAACTCTTAAAGATTTAGAATTATTTAGAAAGGCAATACATGTTCCTAACCTGTAAAGTTACTATAAAGTCTACTTATAGGATCTATTTTATGTTATGACATCTCTACATTAGCAACTACTCACTGGTTTCTTAAACTAGAAAAATTAAACATTCTATAAAAATGGTTCAAAGCATTTTTTTTAATCTCTTGCAAGAACCTAAAATAAGTCACAAAGTGAATGGCTTCTAGATACTGATACAATGGTATTCTAAATTGAAAGACTGCATTATTTTACTTCAAACATATTTTATTCTCTACCAAAATTGTTTAATTAAAATTCATATTTTATCACCAATAATGAAAATGAGGTTGAATTAATTATAGAAGTAATTATTGACTAATCAAGTGCTTGCTCACCAATGACACAAAACAGCTGCATTTCAAAATCACACACTCTGTAAGGGCAAGACCATTAATATGTTAAAATAGTATTTACTTGCAGTAATAACTTTTTTATATAGCTGTTGCTTTGCATGAACAAAGTATTATCTTTGTAGTACTCTAATGAGATTAGGTAGCTAGAAAATGAGGGACATGTTGAAGAAATGTATCCAATGTCCAGCTCTACAAGCACTTGTGCATAGCTATGAAGCTCACTCTGTAGACCATGCAAGTCAGGTCAAATTCTTTCTGCATAGTTCCAAAATCAGTCTTAAAATACCTGCAATTCTCATAAAATACACAATATAAAAATTATCTATCAAATTTATTACAGTATCAATTTTCTTGTTTGGATTTTTGGAGTTTCTTTTCATGTTTTTTTATTTTCTCATATCACTCAGAGTTTGTTCAGAAGTGCTCTTTCTGCTGATGTCG
Organism: Agapornis canus; assembly: GCA_036873685.1. Classification (NCBI taxonomy): domain Eukaryota; kingdom Metazoa; phylum Chordata; class Aves; order Psittaciformes; family Psittacidae; genus Agapornis; species Agapornis canus. Next base: position 12,673 of record JBAFWW010018686.1, read on the forward strand.
TTAACTAAATTGGCTTTGCCACAGAAATCTGCTGAGCAGGAATCAGCAGTTGACCTAAAAACTGGGTTCACTAAATCTATAATTAGATGAATTTCTTAAATTAGCTAATTTTTGAGAATAGGATAAAATCTTCCATCTTCAAATATGTACCTACAGCAGAAGGATATACTATGAAAACTTCTGAGAAATCACTCTAAGTTAAGGATGTGCATCTGTCACAGTGATACTGTCTGAACAGAACTGAGCAGATGAAAACAAAAATAATTAAGCATTTCACCAATCAAGAGTTATGAACTAATCTGTAGAGTATGGGGACAGGAATACAGATAGAAGAATACATTTTCAGATCCTTATGGTAAGGATGAGCTCAGACAGCCCTTAAGTCCAGCTATGGGAAGCTGCATCTTTTACTCCACAATTCAATAAAGACAAAGCATTCAGTACATCAGATGGCAGCAGAGAGAAATCGCATATCCTACTTGAACAATTTGTTAGCCATTTCACAAGTGTAATTCCAGTTTATTTACCCGTGAAATAATTGAGGCAGGGAACAATAATAAACTTTACAGACTGGTGCCAACTCATGATTCACTGAAGATCAAAATTCCCACCAGTTCTGTAGACACTGAAAAAAACACCACCCTTCCTCTTCTTAGTGCAAGACCTCTTCTATGAATTCTTCAGACAACAAACGTTTTGTTAAGAAATAACAATAAAGCTCACTTAGCAAAAGAGAGACTGGGATCATTCCTCAAATTTTGCACACTGTAGTTTTTCATTATCATATTCCTGAAAATTAAATCTTCTATTTATGTCTAGACTCCTGGAATATAAGGAAAAAAAAAAATCAAGAACACTTTTTCTACTGAAGAACACCTGCATCTGTTCTGATCTTGCTAACGCAATGCTTAAAAAAACTAGGATGAGGATGGGTGGAAAAGTCTGTGAATGGGGAAATCAGGTATGTAAACATACTGACAGGCACGCAAAATTCTTGGGAAAAGATGCAGAATATTTGGATTCATTTTAGTGGATGAAACTGTAGTTTTATTTACATCGATCCTGTAGGAGGAAAAGAATAAGATACCCAGAAGACTTTTGGATTGTCTTAAGCACCCGATGTTCTCCCTTCAAAATCCGTGTGCAACAGAAATCAAGGTGGTTCTCTGCCTGTGAGAACTTAGATTTAAGCCAATGTTAACAAAAATTTCAAAGCAATACTTTGTAAATATAAAAATAAGATGGTAACAAGGGCTTTTTGTTGAACAATGTCCAAAGGAATTCCATGGTATCAGCTATTTTCAGAACTCCAGGGGAAAAAAAAATAGATTTCATCACTGTAGATCAAATTGTTGAAAACACATATTCATTGTGGAAGAATAAAAGTTCTTCTTTAAGTTCCTGCTTGATCTTGTGGCAGAAGAATAGTTCTGAAGGACTTTAGTTTCACTTTGGGGTTAATGGAGAGACAGGCAGCAAAACAATTAATGAAATCTACAGATGAAGTTTCTTATGTTTAATTCCAAGAATGAACCAACAGAAGTGAGGGGAATATTCAGATCTCCTACCAGGGCCTCTAATAGTTGCCTCTACATGTTTGGAAAGACAGACAAAGTAGGACATTAGGCTGATGGACTTAATTCAGATTTGGTACACTGGGTAGTTAAAAATCTTAACATAGCATGTTCAGTCTCTCAGAGCAGTGAGAGAAAACATGGCACAGATCAGATACAGCTGGATAAAAGTAATACTCCGTTGTTACTCAGTCATTCAAGAGCAGTCATAAAAGTAGCAGTCCAAGAAACCTGATCATTATCTCTTTGCATCCTAATTGGTATGCATGAAAAGATCACCGTGTATGTTTGTGTGTCAATTAGAAAGACTACAGATAGGAGGAATAGGAGGATAGGTATTAGTGTTTCATGCATTTATTTCCTATGTTAACAAACAACAAAATACCTCTCTGTTTAGTACATTTCACCAAACTGCTGATCACTACTATCAACCAAAATCTGAGTCTCTGCCAAACAGTACACCTGTGCCTGTGGCTGCCCATCCCAGTCATCCTCAAGGCTGTCTAACATGTGCAAATAAGTAGATAGCTACCTCAGTATCTGAAGAAAACTATTATTGAGGGTTATAGCAATAGTTATACCTCATGTGTATGTTTTCAGAACAATTGTTTTATCTTTCCTTCATGCACCTTCTTCATTTCCCTTTGAAGTTCTCAGTATCATTCTCTGTTTCTGTATCACTTGCTCACATGAGGAACACAGGCAAAACAGCAAAACCTACTGCTCCCTTCCAAGCCTCAGCTATAAAGCAAAGGGATAACAGACAGCAAGTACTGAAACCAAAAAAGGCACACATACCCATACCCAGGTCTTGCCTTTTCAGTAGTGTTTTCATTAGGAATGGGAATCCATTCCTAGTCTCTTTAGCCTAGAGACTAATGCTGCACAAAACACCTTGGTAAACATTTTTAGTGCCTACATCCATGTTTGTCATAAAGATAAATGGTAATTCAATGAGACATCTTTGCTCACATAATTGAGATATTTTTATATATAAATGGAAATAGAATTATCCAAAGTGTCAATACACTACTCAAAACAACTGTTTGAAATTAATAGAAATAAGAATTTTTCATTAAACTGAGCATACCCACATAGTAACTATTAATTTCTTCTTCAATATTCAGCAACTTTTAAGCTTGTTGTAAGTTCAAATTCTTAGAATTTCTGGGGAAAGCATTATTTTAGAAGCTATTTTTAAATTTCCATGAATCAAATTTAATGTATTATTTCATCCTTTGTGTATATATTCCAATACATTATCACCCTTCTAAAGCTGTTTGCATAATTAGAAATTCAAACTAAGTTTTTCAGTGGAAAGAACACAAATAGCAAAATCAAAAGAAAAAATAATCAAAATAAGAAATCCATAAACATTTTATAAATTTAGCATTTAAAAACGAGCACAAATAAAAGGAAATTTTTCATACTTGTTGCCATCTGCCTGCCTTACTATTTTGCATAGTTAGAAAATAAGAAAAATAGAGGCCATCCTATTTAACTAAACAGGTTTTATTAAAGTAAAAGAAAAGCAAGAATCCATAAAGTAGCAAGTGATCCTATTAGTTCCACCAGACTAAAATCATACAGTCTACGTATGTGGTCCTTTCAGCCACATCTGTTATGAGACATTTTGATACCAGACAGTAGAGAATATTTGACTATTTATCAGGCACTGAGTGCAAATTAGGATTTTCTCCCTATAATATAAGTATTATAAAATACTTAAATTTTTACAACAGCTAAGGCCAAAGTACTTTTCATCTTCAATGATTTTCTCTTTAAGAAATATGTAAAATGTAATAAAGATGTATGGTACAAAATTAAAGGGAGCAATATGACAGTATAATTCAAAGATAATGAGTTAAATATCCAATATCCAGAATAGCTGCCAAACGGATCTGATAAATGTTAAATGATTGTGATTTGTATTCATCAATTTTTACCGCATATTGCTAACGTCATGTTAGTGTCTCAGTTTTGAAGTTTTCTTTAAATAAACTCTGTCGAGAATTCTTTGCACAAAACCGCTCTACTCTTGAATGCTCTTTCAGTGATAGATTGAAATGCAGATTCCAAAAATAGATCAGTCACTTATTTCAACTCTAGACCTTTGAAAATCCAGATCAATTGCCTTTTGTCATTGTCTTTATATGGAGAGTAAGAAATATCTGCTTATCACCACAGAAAAACTTTCAGGCTCTTTTAGTAAAGGCAGCAATATTGAAAACTTGAAACATCCACATGCTATTTTTCATATCACTGTATTTACAGTTTTTGAACCTTTACCCATATTTTTAATCCTTATGAGAAAACATGGGTGCCATACAACAATTCACAGCTCAAATTAACCAGCTTTAAAGTTTTGACATTTTTGGTTAAGCTTACAAGTTTTAGCAAGGCAGGATTCGAAGCAGGGCTTTTCCTTAAAATAAGCAATATGAGCAAGCAAATGTTTAGCACAAAACCCCAGCTCAAATCTTCTGTGCTTCTCCGTCTCTCGGTAATGAAGTCTGGGAAAGAAATCACAGACACCCAAGTGGTTTGGCAACAGTAAGTGACAGAAGCTCAGCTAAATCCTCTGTTTACACTGGGGATTAGCCGGGTAGATTGTGTGCTGCAAACTGAGCTATGGATGGTCAAGGGAACCTGCTCCCTGTCAGCCCGTGGGGCAGCAGCACAAAGCCTGGTCCTGGTAGGAAGTGACCCATGAACGTATCCCTACGAAGGATTTATACAAAGCCAGGCTGCCTCATAGAAACTCCATATGACCATTAACCGGCCTGCAAGGCCTGCCAGGAGGCCTAATTACAGGTCTACAGAGCCCAATAACAAAAGCTGAAGAGCTTTAGCCTAGGGATGATCTGCTTTATACTGACTTGAGAGAGTCCATATAGAGTAGCAAAAAGAAAGAGGTTTAGCTTTAAAATTCTCCCAAGAGACAAAGCATTGTAGCTAAGTCTGGAAGGCCCACATGCAACATACTTCAGATAGGCTTAAACATACCATCCTCTTAAAATTAACATTCAACTATTGCCTGCTTAACATCTGCTCAAACATGGCAAGTTGCTGTGATAATGATAGAGGATGATAAAAAGGCTTTCTGATACTTCAATATTATGAAATATAAGTAAGTAAAGGTGTGCAAACAAATTTATAGTCAAGACCAACAACTTTACTGAATGAATGACTATTTTTATAAATCAAAACTCAGTTGCCTTATAAATTAAAGCAGAGTGCTTCACTATCTGCAAGTATTGTACTGCTTAATGAGAACAAAGATTTTAACATTACACCCCCAAAAAAAAAAAATAAACCCAAAAATTAGGAAAGTGCATAGCAAAGTCAGCATGAATGATGAATGAAGGACTTGGAGACATAACTTGTTGACAGCATTGTATTACCTGAGCATAAAAGTGACCATCTTCTCCATCCTCCCTTCCATATAGGGGTGAATATTTCATATTTTACCAGCTCACTCACAAGACAACACAAGTCACAATTCCCATTACCGAAACACACCAGGAACAAAATTCCAATTAAAAAGAGTATGGTTTACTCTTTGCTATATTTTGTCTTTCAGGGAAAGCAGTTGTTATGTCCTAAATTAATGTTTAAGATTGTAAAAGCAGACTTTCACAAGGTACTAATTCTCTTTAATTTCTGCTGAAGCTGATCAGTTGGACACTGCACCTACCTTCCCTAAAATCAAGCATCTCTAGTAATGAGGAAAGCAGTAAAGAACAAAGGGAACACTGTAATGTATAATTAACTTTTTTAAATCTACGGCCATTGTCCTAGGACAGGACTTGAAAAGGCTGACACACTAAAAGCACTTTCAAACCTATATTCTGTAAATTGATAACATTATTAGTGTATTTCAATACACCACTTTCTCTTGCTTATAAAGCCACAGGGATAAAGACACAATTTCCATGTCAATAGGTTGATGTGAAGTAGAAAATAAAACAAAATGAAAAAAACAAACACACAAACATCTTTAGGTTAAATGTTAGGAAAGTTTTCTTCACTGAAAGGGTTGTCAAGCATTGGCACTGGCTGCCCAGGGAAGTGCTGGAGTCACCACTGCTGGAGGTATTTTCAATACCTGTAGAGGTGGCACTTGGGGCCATGATTTAGTGATGGATTTGGCAGTGCCAGGACCTGATAATCTTAAGTGTCTTTTCCAACCTAAGAGATTCTATGATCTTCAGACTGAGAAGACAACTCTTAACACGTAAATAGTTCACTGAAACACTAGAAGAAGAATATTGCAAAACAAGGACTATCTAAGCCTTTTTGTACCTAAATACTTTTGGAAATCAGACTCCTTATAAAGTGCCTCTTGTAACTCATCCCATTGTATGTGGCATGAAAGCCAGGTTAGCTGTTTTACTAGCTAAACCACATGAACAGAGTGCAACCAGCTCTTGGACTGACATTTCCTATGCTTGAAGAAACGTTGGGAACTCCTGCTTTTAAATTTGGACAAAATATCCTCAGACATTCCACTCTCTGATAAAGCAACAGCCCAAATGCCTTCTCTTAAAAAATATGTATACTGCATACACATACGTATTTGTTGCTGTGCCCAACTTGAAGAAAGCACCCGAGCTTAAGCCCAGACATCAAATTCTATGTATGTACCAGATACTCAGAGAAGTAGCAAATTAAACAAGTACTAACAACTTGCTCCTGAACAATTTTGAGCCATTGTAGAAGGTAAGACTGTTTTGCTTGGCCAAACCATAGAGGAGTGCAGAGTTACTAACAACTATTAAAATACAGATGGTACATTTTGAATAAAGTACAACTTTTTTCCCCACTTGGGAGTTGCTCCAATCCCACAGAAATGTCAGATACTCTACAAATTAATTCACAAGTTTGGGATGGATCCTGTATCAAGCACTGCATATGCAAAAAAGCTCTGTTTATTATTACTAAAGTACAGATTTAAATTTACATTATATTCTATTAAATCCTACATCATGCTACAACAGCAACAACATAATTAACATAAACCTGTTGATTGTGAACTCCTTGAAAAGCTGCTCAGTCACAATCTAAGGCAGTTGGTTTTTTTTGTTTTGTTTTTTTGGTTTTTTTTTTTTATTTAAGATTAAAAAAGTACTGATTTTGCAATGAGTAAACACACAAAATTATATTGAAGCAACATTATTAACATTTCCAACACTCCTTTCACACCAATTTAATAAAAATTCAATTTAATTGATGAATATAGGATGGGTAAAGAAGGAGGGGGAATGATCTCAAATGCCTGAGATTAGTAAGATTTATATAAATCCAGGAAATCAACTTCTTTCTGTATTTTTGGATGGTAAGAGAAACAAAGATATTAACTCTCTTGAGTTATTTATAAACAGCTTCCAGCTTCAATATAAGTTTCAGACTTTAAATGTGAATCTTTCAAATTAAAAATATCTTTTATAGATCTTTTATAGAAATTTTGGAGACCCAGGTCATGATGATATACAAACCACAGATATCTTTTATACATTTCTCAGGTGTTAAAAATTAGGGTGTGATAGATGTGAGTAGTATATACGAATTGTGCTTTTTTAGGTCAGTACTGTCACATCTGCTTCATAATTATATGCTTCAAAGATTTATTAAAAGTTATGGAGGAGAACAAATGCATCTGAAACTACACAATACAAAATGCATTATAAAAAAACCCAAACCAAACCCAAAGCAAAATGAACAACAACAAGCAATGTGAGAAGATTGGTATTCCTTAAAACAGAAGATTTCCATAAGAGAAAGAAATAAAAAAAAGGTACTTCTTGGAAGTTGCTGTTTCTAAGTTAAAAATACATATATATGAGAGCTGAAAGCTGAACTAAAGACAAAAATGTTTTTCTAACAATGCATATGAAAGGCTGAAAGCTTTCCTTTTTGCATGACAAACTGAAAAAGTTCTAGCAGAAAAAGAAAAAGAAATAGAAATTAATTAGGATCACAAAGCTCACCACAGACTACCACTTCCGAGCTAAATCATTATTTTAACATTTTGAAGACAAATGCAAGTATCTAAAGAACTTCCAGCAATGTTACATAAAAGGATCATAATGAATTGATATTTTTTTCATAATTACCACAGCCCTACTACAAAAGATTCTTGAGTAAAGTTTTCACAGCCACACTGTAAGTGCATCAAGCCACATGCAGCTCATGTAAATAACCATTTGGAGATTGGGTGAAGAGAGGACAAAAGCCTCTGCATCAAAGTCAGTGAAGAGCAGGCATCCTGATACAGCGTGCCACCACAAAGGCACACAACCTAAGGTGGCAAAGAGCAAAATGGACCTTGGCTAAGTTACACCATAGCTCAAATCCACAGCAATTTCCACAGGGCTAAAATGAAGTAGTGCATGTCAAAGCTGCAGACTGAACACAGTGGAACTCCTGTCCATTTGGGAGTAACCATGTCTCTGATCAGTAACATGGACTTCAACACAAGATTTGCATAAAAGGCAGGATAAAGAGAATGATCTTCTCATCTTTGGTGCAATAGGAAAGTTACTTTAAATTTTAGATCTTCCATCAAACTACAGGATTTTCCTTTAAATTAGTTAAATTAATGCAAAATTAAAAATAGTTACCAGGATATGCATCTTGCCTTCCTTCTTACTAGTCCTGGACAACATAGGAGTACTTCTCTTCATGGAGAATTAATATGTAGACTAGCCTCAGTCTCAGCCCTTTGGAAAGCTTACTACGCATTTCAGCTACTACTTCAAATAAATAAATACATATATATACATGCACTAATTCAGTTCAGTGCTAAAAAATAAAGAAAAAAACTAATTTTTTGAGAGCACAGAATAAGTCTCAGTAGTAGCAGCAGCAAGAGGAGAAACACATGAAATCTGAGTGCTGGTTCTGAACAGCGACAAAAAAATACTTATTTTTATCTCCTTAAAAGGATTTACTAAATGCCAATGGTGATGCACACCAGTTTCCTCTTAACTAGAAACTGAAGTGAGCTATGGAGAAAGGGACTTGGCATTTGCCAAACAGAAAAGGATAAAATTACTATCTGGTATTACAAAAGTTAAACATATTTTGAAGAATATAATTTTACTTATAGTAGCCACACTTACCAGCTGCCTCAAGAACCAGCTGTAATCTAGCTTTGGCCTGTTCAGCAGGAGTCTGAAAAGAGAGGATTTATAAAATCTTCATAACTGTACATTCAACATGCAAGGTCACACACTACCAACTACAGTCCTGCCATTGCCAATGAGAAGCTCCACCTCTGCAAGTGACACTGTGCTTACATGCCATTCAAAGCAACTTCCAGACTGAAATGAGTACTTGTGTATTTCAGTTAGAAACTCTCAGGTAAACTTTCAGAATTGACAAGAAAGACCATTGCCATTAGTCAGGGCTGTGGCAGCCTGATCAACCTGAGCACCTGCAACTTGGCCAGGCTGAAGCCCACCTTCGGCTCCTTTCCCAGTTCTCCAACAGCAAATCTTCCCCAGCACCTTGGTGACCCCATTACACAAAAATACATAAGCATGCTCAGAATCAGCTTTTAATATGATTAATATGGTAAGTTTTTCACACTTCTGTTATCTGTTTTGACTTTTTCCTCTCCTTAAGGTATTTCTTCACATCTGTTGGGTTGAGGAACATATTGTTGGCTGTGTACCCACTATGCTAATTATTCCAAGTGATGTTTTACTGTGTCCAATGTGCTTGCCACCCCTCTAATTTTGAAGTCACAGTTAAATCTATACACAAACCGTATTTGTCACGGAGTTCAGAAGTTGATTATTTCTGTACACATCTGAAAAGTTTGGGAGGTTTCTGCTCAGCATTAAAAACAAAACATGATGGAAATGTCTGGTGTCATTGTTCAGCTTTGAGAACACTTGTAGGTAGATACTGCTACTAGAACTTTTTTGGGTTTTGGTAACCAATCTAAGTTTGCACCCTTCCATGTTCACCCCGTTAGTCATAAAATTAATACTAATGAAGGTAATTAGGCAAAGCTCTTCCTTAAAAATGTTCCATCTGATAATGCTCTGCAGGGGAAGAGAGTGAGCTTGTCTCAAAATCTCTTTCAACCAATGCTATATCAGATTGCATTGTGCTCGAACAGATTTTTACAGTAGGATTGATGTCATATTACTACAAATTACAAGCTCTATAAAACAGCCACCTTCCACTGATTCATAAACACCCCACATTCTGCTTTTAGGAGCTTAGGGGTTTTTATTTACTAATCATTTGTTTTACATTACACCTACACCTATTAAGATTGGCTAACAAAATTGTTCTGGTGACACGGAACAATTCTACAAGAACGTACAGACTGCTCCTTTAATTCGTATGCGATCTGAAAGATTTTACATTATCTGCAGATTGAGAAAGGAAGATCCACATTTTAATTGTAGAGGTCTAATATTTTTAGTTTTGAATTTCGCTAGCTGTTTGCACAAACCCCAAATTGTTGGCAAAAAATTATTATTATAACTACTATACCCATGCTACCATTAGAGTTGACCACTGGTCATGGTGGCAGCAAGAAAAGTTTTGAGATTTATTGTAGAAGTATCTTCACATTTCTTCCTTTTGCAGTGAATTAATTACTACACCATGTTTTGGCATATTAAATATGTCACTAAAGGACAGAAAGGAGAGGAAGAAAAAGGCCTGCTTTCCATCCAGATAAAACCTGCCCAACTTACTAAGTTTTAGAAAAGTCGTACTTGGGTTTGTGAGTTTTCTATTCCTACTTTGGATTTAAAAAAAATATAAATAATAAAACAAAACAAAAAACCCAGAACAAAACACCAGGGTTACTTCAGCACAGCAAAATACTGCAGTAGAACTTAAAGAAGGAAAAGTGTTTTATGTAAAATACCACCTGCACTTATGTTTTCATGTGAACAGTCCAAGTCTTTGAACAACCCCATCCATTAGGAGGGCTCTGAAATTCAGTAGTGCCTACAATACATTAAATCCATCTCCTACATTCATTTTGCCCATTTTGTAATGAAGTATTTGATTAACTTAACTGATCCACCACCCCACCAAGAAAGGTATAGCCTTGTTTGGGTCACAGCGTGTCCCTACAGCCTGAGCAGTTTGCATGAGCATCCTCCCATGCTGCAACTCTCCTACAGGCTGCCCAATATAGGCAGCAGCATGAGCTGATGCACTTCTAATACAGCTTTTTTCTGTAAGACTCAAGCGTGTCTCAAATGCTAAGGGACTAGTTGAGAGATACAATATTCTATTCTTATAACATTTATCTAGTTAAACACAAATACCTGGATCTCTCAAAGAAAAGGATCTCTCTTCTTTTTGGCCATGGAACAGTCTGTTTAGCACTAAAGAAAGAGATGCTTCACTTGCACCATATTCAAAGCCCACAGTGGCAACCATCCAGCAACATCACACCAACAATAATTCCCTGAAAGAGCAAGTATTAAACTAGGTTCCAGATGGAGAAGAGAATGCAGTGAGCAGCAGAAGTGATGCCTCTCAGCACTAAGCATGAAACTCCACCAGTATCAACATAATTGAGTCCCCTACTCTGAAAAGCTGCAAACAGCTCAAAATGTCTTTTCTCACTCCTCTCATGTAGGTATGAATGTGTCTTGTTGGTATAAAGTAGGCTAGATTAAAATTCTTTTACTTAGCAATATCCCATTGGAAACTGCACATGCAGTTGCTTTGCAGGCATCTTCCCCTTTGCCCTGACTGCAGCCCTAGCACTAACTGATAATTGCTTCATGGACATTGGTATACCCACAGGAGAACTCAGTGCAGATGCCTTTCTGCTATCAATCAATATGCCCTAAACAATGAATGGATTAAGGGTTCCTTAATAAAGGTGACTAGCTTGGCTCCAGAAAGCGTTTGTCCAAGTGGTGGAAGAGGCCAACACTCTGAGAAAGTAGACAAAGATAAATTTGCCTGAAAAATCACAATTAGACCCTCAAACAAGCCATTAGCAACTGTGTGAGAAAGACCAGCTACTGGAGGTTGGTATTGATTTAGAAGACCATTATGTGACAAAATTCAGAAAGACCCTCAGGAAACTTAAATACAATAAAATGATTGATCGTGTTGAGCACAGGTTGCAAAACAAACTCTAGGACCTTCCTTATGGTTTTAAGTATAACACAGAAGCAACAGCATTCGAAACAGTGTAAAAAAAAAATAAATAATAGTACCAAGTATTTATAGTACCAGTTGATGAAGCTGACCACTAACTATAAAAGCATGAAAGAAATTTTCCACAGAGCAAAATGACACAAGGCATGTCAAGCACCCTAACAACGACTTTAACATCCCATTGTCAAAAAGTGTTTGGCAACACACTGGAATTATGCTTTAGAAAATGACAGTATTTTATAGGATACCATGAAATAGAAATATCCATGTGATTAATAATTGGTGTTAATACCTCTAGCAAAAATTTTACTATATGTAAAAATTTTACTATATGTATTCAACTTTTAAAGCAACCTTTTTTAGGAATATGTGGTACTCATATTTCTTTGCAGTGTAGCATTGCATTACATCACTACTGCTTTCATAAACACTGTACTTTTTAATAAAACTGCACTAAAACCAGTGTCTCATAACTTTACATTTGATGATTATTGTGTAAAAAAGGACCATTATTGTGGGAAAAAAAAACCAACAAAACCACACACAAGTTGCTTGCCACTAGTAGCTACAGGGTGCAAGTGATTTGCTTGGTGGGCAGCTTCAGACATGTTAATGACACTGAGTTTAACTGAACTTCAGGACTTCTCTCTCTTGTAGCATCTCTATCAAAGCCTAACAAACCTTAGTGTGATAGCAACTTTCCTTTTTTTTTTTTTTTTTTTCTTGTTGTTTGGGTTTTTTCAAAAATATTTTTTTTTTTTATTTG
>JBAFWW010018690.1:5975-28916 GCA_036873685.1 Agapornis canus
ACATTAATGTAATATAAAAAGGGTAAAAAAACAACATTGTATAAAAAAAAAAAAAAAAAAAGAAAAGAAAGAAACCTTCTTCTACACTAACTCAGATTACAATATTAAAGATTAAGGAAGTTCTATTTTCAATGTGTATCATTAAAACCTATAAGGACAACTAGATTTGTATTCTACTTTTGACCTATTTAACTTCACCTCACTGTCTCTTTAAAGCAGGTTAAAGCACTGGTTTGTTTCCATATCCATTCAAAAACAGAGACAAAGTCAGTCAGTCCATTCCAAAGCACATTTCTGTGCATGTGTTCATATACATTTAACCAGGTGCAAGTGCCCACCACAAAAAGAATTTAACTACTTCTAAAACGTCATTGTCTCTTTCAGTTCACAGCATATGCATTCTTTAAAACTCATTCCCACAAAGTCTACTCCAACACTTCCGTTTCATTTAGAATTCCAGTAACCTGCAAGTTTCTTTTCTGGTGTTCCTTATTTTTGTGGTCATAAAAAAAGATAAGGAACAAGCAAGTACATGCATGCACACATGACCAAAATACAGCTTTTAGTAGCAGAAAGTGATGCATTTGTAGTTTGACAGATGCTTACCCCATGGAAATGAGCAGCCCTGCAGAACAGCTGGCAATGCTCCACAGAACACTTGTCCTCAGACTGGAACACCTGAGATTGGACCATATGAAAATGTCTCATAATTAATTTCAGCTGAAACCATAAAATACTCTGTCCTGCTACATGCAATACATCTGATAAATCTACAGTTTGACATTGGAAGTCTTTATCTCAAAAATCTCTTTTTAATTAGAGATTATATAGCTCTCCTGGGTGTATTGAAGACCTACCGATTTGCACACAGCCAAAGCATTGCCTTATTTCCAATATAATCCTGAAGTGTCAGTGTCTAAGTGTCAGCAATTATTTTATGCAATGCAACTTGTAAGGGATTCAACTATTCTGCATACTGCAAAGATTAATTCAAATGACATGATTTCAAAGTATAAAATTCACAAGTCCTTCCTGCAGTTAAGAGTGACACTACTGAAAAAGAGAATGTATTGCCATTAGCTTCCAATTCAATTTTCTCTATGCTAGACCATTTATAGTAAAGAGCAGAGGTAATTGCTAGGATGTGGGGTTTGGGATTTTTGTTTGATAGGGTGGGGAGAGGGGGTGAGGATGTTGAACACACTCATATAGGATTCTCCAGTATTCTACAGAGCTCGTGGATTTCTAATTTCAATTTTTGTGTAAAATCATGCCCAATCAATTTTTTGTTATTATCTCATGTAAACCGTTATGTCTAGCATTTTTAAGCAGCAGAAGGTCAAAGTTAAGAACTGAGCAAAGGAAGTTTACAATGACTGATTTCATACTTAGCTTCTGCACTAGACAACAAACAGCAGAGAGGACTCCCAGTTGGACACAAAAAAGAACAAGCCTTAGAGATCATAATAAATAGTTTCCTTTCTGGAATCCTGGCATAAATTCTGATTTTGAGTTACCCTGACTGTTCTGTGGCTGTTTCAGACTCTCTGCTTCATCCACATTTATCTTTTTTGACCTTTCAGTAAGCCTCAAATACAACTTCTATTTTTTTATATGCACAAATATTACAGAAACACAGAGTGGTTGAGGTTGGAAAGGATCTCTGGAGGTAATCAGGTCCAATGCCCTGCTCAAGCAAGGCCACCTATGACAGCTGCCCAGGACCATCCAGATGGCTTCTGAATTACCCCCAAGGATTGATACCCTCTGGGACTGGTCATTCAGCTACTCTTCAGCCCACTTCACTATCTCTCCTGGTATCAGAGGCAGACCCCTGTCACTCCCTGCAGCTTGTGACTTTGAAAGCTGCATCCTCCTTCTAAAGCTCAGTATATGTCAGTGCCTCTACCATAGCAGAGCAGAAACTGCTCTGTGGTGTGTTATCACCACATCTAAGACTATTACTGTGGCACTATTTTAACTGAGTGCCCCTTACTTTGCCCTCATCTTCATGAACTACTGCATCTGTTGACTGTCTCATTACACTGACATTCTCTCTTCCAACTGCAGATCTCTTGTGGGTCTTGCCCTGCAAGCTTTCTGGACTTAGGTAACACCGACAAAAGTCTTGGCCTCACTGGACTGCATAGGACCCTTGTAACAGATTCCATCTGGATCAGAGTTTCAACACACATTTAAGTGTCTGATAAATGTGAAGTGAGCTGTCCAGTATTTTTTGTTATATAAACTGTGGGGTGGGGGATGGGGAAGCCAACAATAAAAACAGGTTTTTACAATATTTATGGATTTGCCAATAAAAACCCCAAACTACAGTTAAATAAATAAATAGACAGATGAGGGCATTGAATTATGTGAGTTCGTAGGCAATGCTGCCATAACTTTTCCTTTGTGAGTTTCCACATCTTTCCTCTGTTTTACAAAAGCATGACATCTAACCATAAGGAGGCATTTGACAACATACTCCTCCCTTCTGGCATCATGCTAACAGTGCAGCAACCATGTAAGCCACTGGAAAGTGGGGCAAGGAAAGTGAGTAGATTTTATATGGAGACATAGAAAATCATATTGAAATAGTACTTTCAGACATGCACTTAAGATTAATCTTATGGAGGGCTAAGTCACTGCCCTTCTCAAAAGAAAAAGCCCAGAAACTATTTCCTCATCCTCTCAAGTTTATAAAAACATCTGAGGTTCCCGGTCTCTCCAGCCCTCTACCTAGAGACTGATGTTCTGCATTTACTGAAGCATTTTTTCTCAAAGTTAATTTTATTTTTAAGAGTATATGCACAGACACAATAGCTTCAATGCTTGGTGGAACAGAAAAGCCTCTTTCATTGTGTTAACATTTTCAGTAGCACTCTACATTTTTTGCTTTAATGGCAGAGCACCAGTATATGCTTTTAACTGTTATTTGTTGCCTGCAGGTTTCCCTAAGGTTTCTGCAAGATGACAGTCATTTTACTTCTGCAATAACCTTTCAAGGTGTAATCACACAGAAAACAACACAATCCATGTGGACAAAGTAATCACAGAACAAAGAGCAGACTTTGGCCACATTAAAAAAAAAAAAAGGTAATATGACCATCAGCATTTTAGTCTTAAAAAAAAAATGTTAAAGGACTATTAGTTGTAAGGTTTTTGTAATATATTAGTCTTAACTCTTTTCTATCCAAAATACAAAAAGAAGCTTCCTATATAAGCTAGTTAGGGAAGAGAAAAACGCTGCACATTAAGGGAGCGGCTGTAGGACAGACCCTAGGATGCAGGAAGAGCATAGACCTTTTCTCCTGGGCAGCACAGGCAGCAGACATGCCTGCAGAAGACGTGCCCAGGTGAAGGACCTCCTGCAGGGTGGCTGAGCTGCAGGAGGTGATGAGGAGAATGCACAGCATCAGGGAAGCTGATGAGGAGATAGACACCTGGTTCCAAGTGCAGTCCGGAGGACTTGGGGGTGTTAATTGACAAGAAGCTCTGCATGACCCAGCAATGTGAATTTGCAGCCCAGAAAGCCATCCATATCCTGGGCTGCATCAAAAGGAGCATGACCAGCAGGTCAAAGGAGGCAATTCTCCCCGTCTACTCTACTCTTGTGAGCCCACACCTGCAGTACTGCATTAAGCTCTGGAACCCCCAAGACAAGAAGGATGTGGTAAACTTCTACTTTTAATGTCGTTCAAGCTGAGTAGAAACAAAGCTGAAATTAGAAGTTTTTCAAAAGATGCGGGACTGAAAAAAAAGTGTGCTGCAAACAAGCCATTATTTAGCATTTAGTGATTTGCAGTCACTGTTGCTTGCACTCCCTTTTTCTGGCAGCATCTTAAATATAAACAGGTAGAGATTTCAAATTAATTTTTTGTGGTGTAGACATGAAGAAATGTATACAGCTGTATTGGTCAGAACTGTGATGTTAATAAAACTACAGTTTCCAATGACTTGATTTAGGATAAGATCCTTGTGAAGATGTGAAGGACAAGGATACTTCCAAGTCACAGCACATAGTCTGACTTGCTATTAGAAGCTAATTTGCACTATGGGAGAGATGTTTTTTTGTAATTACATTTATATAGGAAAAGCTGTCTTTCAATTTTCCCCAACTGCACTGAAAATAAATCTTTGTTTGTTTATTTCTTTCTTTTCTCTGTGATAGAGCAAACAGCATTGCTTGAATAACACAGACTCAGAGAAAAGTCTAGGTTTGGTTTTATACAGCAAGTAGTATTTTCCTCCTTTGCCTACAAAACTCAGAAGTGAGAAGAGCCAGTAAATTATTTACCCCTCTGTACCTCAGAGTGCTCAGGAGGTTTCTCCATCCAAAGCAGGAAATATGAAGTATGGGATGGTTATGTATTGTGGAATTCATCAACCACAAAACATTTATGAACTGTGACAGTCCAGAAACACACTTTCACCACTCTGCAAGATTATTTCCATAAAACTTGGTCTAGACTACTCATGCTCTGCACTTACACACGTTGAAACATTAAAACCCTCCAACATTCAAAAACATACAGTGATTTTTTTTTTTCTTATTAAGATGTAGTTCATATGGTGTCTTTTCATATACTAAGGATAAGGTAAAGAACTATGGCAGTGTTTACAGTCAGCCCATTATAAAAACACTCAAACTGTGTCATCAGATATTATAAGCAGAAATTTGGCATCTAGTTGGCAGCAGAATTTTATCTTTGCAGCTAACCAGGGTCAGTTGAAAAACTTTACACATTGCACACAGCTACCCACAAAAATCAAACTTTTTGTTCAATTTAGGTTTATTTGTATGCAATATTTAACTAGCTCTTCAGAGAAAGCTTAATCAAAATGCTTCCTAAGCAGCAGCCTTAAATCTTGACTCCTGAAGAGACTTTAGGGAATGGAAATCAACACAGACTTCAGAAGATTAATCCTTGAGGTAGAACCTTCCTCCCATTTGACCAGGAAAGACAGCAAGTCAATAGAAGGTGGGACTCACTAAAACCAGATCAAAAAAAAAAAAATCTATGTCAAGATGGTTTCCTGCTCAATTTTTATGCTTTTTGCCACAATTAGGGAAGCACTGTTTCACTAAACCAAAAGTGATAGAAAACCAGACACAATTTTCTTCACAAGGTTCCGCTTCTGCTGTCACTGTAATTTTTGTATTACTTCATTCCAAGAACCACACCATCAGACTGGAGCCTAAGAAAAGAAAGATGATCTGCGCTCATTCTGCTGCTTCAGCACAAACCACTCAAAGACACAGCCAGTTACTACAGAACAGGAATAGGAATCAGAGAAAGAGCAAGTGAAAGACTTGGTATTATACTTCCATGGTACTTCATTCTGAATAAAAATTAGGGTTTACAAGGTTAGGATGAAATACAGGATGGTCCCTAGGTTTATTTCACTTTTAAACCCAAAGTCTCCACGCTTTCAAAAACTGAATTTTAAATTGAAAAGCAGAGCCAGATGCTCTCCCTTAAAAGCTGACCACTTCCTGTTACGTAAAATAATAAACACATTTTAATCGTAATTTATGTTCATGCTTCTGCACTCCCAACATAGCTGTGGGAATTCACAGAAGCAGATGGAAAATGGAATTTAATTTTCTTCCACAGAATTAAGTATTTTAATGTTTACCTCTAAATTAAATTCTGTTTATAACAAACGCATTGTCACCAGTCATTTTATGCTAACTACTGAAAAATTACATGATCAAAACACAGATTCTAAGGATGCAGAAACAAAATCAATCACTTTCATATTAAACATCTGACATTCATTGCATTACCAGGGTGCCATTTAGAAACAATAACTGATCCCAGCTTTGTCTGTTTCTTACACTATTTCCCTTTATTAGCTATAAATATTTAACATAACAAAGCTAGGAAAGGCTCCTCTCAGAATTGCAATTAAATTTTAAGTAGATGGGGTTTCAGGAACTGAAAACAGAAGAAAGCATACAAATGTAAAAAAAGTTGTTGAAGGTTACCCCACAAGAGAGTAGAGCTGAGCTTTCTTAATAAAACTAAGCCATTATGAGGTTAGAATGAGTCTTGAAAAAAGAATAGATACAATTTCTTCCATCCAGCAACAGAAAATAAAAATTAAAATGAAACTATGCTAGAGCTTTTAAAAGCACACTGCTTTTTAAAAACTGGGAAAAGTGGGGTTTGTAACAAGAAGGAAGAAAAGCTTGTTTGAGTGGCAATAACTTTTCAGGCAATCACTGTTTGAGTGGCAATAACTTTTCAGGCTTCTGTTGAACTATGCCCTCTAAAACTCATTCCCACCCTCCTTCCTCTCCCCAGTAGGTCTTTATGAAGATTGTGGCAGTCCATTTTCTAGAAAATAGAATCAACAGTGGCAAACTAGTTACTTCCACAATACACAAGAAAACTACAGCAACAAGTTTCTCACACACATGACACTACATCACAACACATACCCCTCATCAGAGGTTCGCATTAGACACATCATCTTCATGGAATAAATGGATACAGCCTATCCTAGAAGTTCTGGGTTGTGCTCAGCACCAGCACAGCACATTTGATCAATGCAGGGGGTGGTGGATCCACAGGAGGAGAGGCTTTGTATGATCCTTACAATTTTATTGCAGAACAAAGTAATTGCCTCAGCACAGAAAATGGTATGCAGGTATAGATAAAGGTAAGAATAGGTATTCCATATAAATAATTAACCAAGTGGAAAGGGTCTGCTTTTACAGTGAACCAGATGAAAAATGCATACGAAGCTCACACAAAGATGAAACTTCAAATAAGTAAAAGTGACTCCAGAAGTTACACTGTGTCTTTTTCTCACACAGGAAAAAAAAGGGAGAAATTCATGTACAGAGCAGTTTTCATATAATGCTGTCTCAGCCTATTACCTCAATTTTAGTTCCTGCTATTTGGAGCAGGGTCCTTATGAAGTATTGGTTATCTCTGGATACAGAAGTATGAGTTATGCCCATATCTCCACTTCCTCTGAATAGAGCATACCAAGTATGATGAAAACTATCAGAAAAAGCATTTAAGAAAAAAAATGGGGAGGAGAAGGGCAGAATCAATAGATACAGTATTTTCTACTCTTGTTATTATCCACGGTAAAGGTGTTTCATTGCCCAGAAATTATAATTTCATCAAGAAAATACAGTATTTCAGGCCCTAATTTGCACACCTAGAGTTCAAATTTTAGAATTAGTCTGGATGCATGCAAAGTTAATAAATGTGGTTTTAGATGTACTTCACACACACAAAGAATATTACTAAATTTTCAGAAGGAAAAAAAAAAGACAGAAAAGTGTCTCTAAACCCTTAGTTGAAACGAACACAAAATGTCAAAGATTGCATTCCTTTATGCAACGCTTTCAAAATATAATGTGCTAACTCATTATCCCAGAGCGTTCGATATTCACATTAAATTAAATACATGATTATACATTCATTCATGTAGAACCAACATAAAAAGCACTATGGTATACACTCAGGGTTGGCAAAGTTCTGAGTCTCCACATGTCTTTCCTCAGGTCATTAGTCTTTTGCAGTGGTTCAAAAATTGCTATATAATCAGAAATACATGCACATGCCTATAGCTTTCTACAAGAAATAAATCTTCATTTATATACCTTGTATTAATAAATACCTATCTTTGGGGGAGAAGGGGAGGAAAGAAACTGTTAATAGAAGGACATTACAGACTAATCAAGGTGTCCTTGGCTGACTTATGCGGTGATATTTCACATAATGAGGACCATGATAAAGTTTGTGTTCCAAAACATTTTATGTCATTTTAACTTTGCCACAGGCACCAAGGTTAGTGCTAATCACTCCAGTCAAAGCCATTAACTTTGAAAAGCTAAAACCTAAAAAAGGACATTAATGAACTCAAAAAAGTACCAGCAGTTGATATGTAGGCTTTTTAGCTGAACTCATTATTCAGACACTGCACAACATGTGCCTCACAGGATACTGCGTTCTGTAGGTAACAGAACTCATTCAACTCTGAAACATCCCATGAGAAACAAACATATCAACCACAGGAACATTTCAATTAACTCCCCAACACCAACATTATAGTACTGTGGGATACCAAACGAATGAAGGCAAAGGATCTAACCTGTATGCTTCTTACTGGACCTTGAACAACCAAAGCAGAGGCTGGGCACTGCTAGGGACACAGACCAGGCTATTTTTCACCTTTCTCACCTCAAAGACTCGGGAGGGCTAATCCTAGGAAAAGCAGCACTTTGCAACCTGCATAATATCCTGGCAGCTCCACAAAGCTGTTTCCTGAAATAGTTCCAAAGTAACAAGTTGTCTTAAGAATCTCAACCTAAATTATAGCAGGAGCTACTCTAGCAAAGCTAGAACACAAAGCTGAGACATGCAGTACTCAGCAGACTTCTGAAACAGTTAAACTAATTTCAGCTAATGAGAATTGCCACATTTCCACAAAGGCTGGCTACCAGCAGTCTAACATAACTTTCTACCATAAATCTAAACTCTTATGAGCCATGTGTAAGCCTCTGATATAAGAAAAATAAGATCATATCAATTTTATCAAGTGCAAGCTGCAGAGTGAGGAAGAAAAGAGACACTAATAATTACTGCATTGTAACTCTTGAGCTGTATCAATATGGAAAGATGCAATTTTTCCACAAGCTAGACTAAGCAAAGGGTGATGAAGGGCAGTGGCTAGCTTCACCACATTTTTGAAGATAGCACTTTAACAAAAACTTGTTTCCACAAAGTCATCAAGGACAACCAAATGGGGTAACAATATCTCCATGAACTGATACTCCAGTCATCCATCAGCTTCAGAGTGCAAAGTCAGCTGTGAAAAATGCCTTTGGCAAAACATTTTGTGGACTAACATGGTAGTATGGCAAGAGTTTCCATAATCGCTCCTCAAACCAGACTGTTCCTGCTGGGAGGACTGCTCCCTGCAGGATTCCCCCAAATGGAACTGCAGTGCAGACTATTGCTAGACCAATGGCCTATCCCATGGAAAAAGCCAAGGTATGTGTAACAGGGACATCTCCAGCTCAGGGTACAGACCCTTATAATCCACTGTCTCCTTCCAGCCCCCATCCATACAGGTATAGAAGTCCCAAAATCTACAGGGGGGAAAAAAAATCTCCTGAGAAGGACTGAAAGGTTTACAACTCCTTAGGAATACACCGGTCACTTAACAAAAAGCAACAGTACTCAACAAAACAGAAAACAAACCCCAAGGGCTAACCACAGGCCTGTTGGAGCAATCTGTATTGCATTAAAAGGAGGTGTTGATATTACTCAAGTCTTACCCAGAATTCTCCCTCAGTTTCTTAAAGCCTTTTTTCCCTTTATCTATGTCACTAAATGACCTCAAACATTTCTATAGCACTAAATATCACTAACTGCTTTCCAACACATTCATTATTCCTTGTCATATTTTGCCTATTTTTGCTCCCCAGCTGAACATTCTTATTTAGAACTCAGTCCATCAGCTCCTTTTGTTCTGCAAACTTCTGTAAATCTGGCACAGGTAACTTCATTCAAGGTGGCCTTACTCTAAAGTGTCATTAATCAGCAAAGGGAATAGCTATAATGCTGGTTACTGGCACAATTAAGGGAACACCTTTTTAAATAAAAAGTATCGTAAGAAAGAATGTCTTGCCAATCTCTGAACACTTTTATAGAAAAGGAAAGGGAAGGCAGGGAGGGCGGGGGAGGGGGGGAAAGGAAAGAAGGGAAAGGGAAAGGGAAAGTCACTCTCAGAACTGTGTTGTTATACCTGCTATCATTACCTTAAACCAAACTTAAAACTTATGTCAGAAATACACACATCTTGATTCCCTATCTTAAGAATATATACAAACAGTAAAATCTCTCTACCCATGCAGAGCATTGCCAAAATTAACTTTTAATAGTACATGCCAGATCAGTTTCGTAGGAATTGAGCATTCACTTATAGTAAGCTTTTTACAATACTTTGTATTTGACTGTCTCAAGGGCATAGCTAAGCTTGTAACTACTGTGACTTCGTTGCTGGATACAGATTGTGTCCTTCCTCCAAATACCCTAGAAGGTTTCGATGTCTTATATTCTTTATATCTAATGAGTCACAGGATGATAGTCAGGATTGGAAAGGACCTTAAGATCATCTAGTTCCAACCCTCTGCCATAGGCAAGGACACCTCACACTAGACCACGTCACCCAAAGACTCCATCCAACCTAACCTTGAACACTGCCAGGAGCATTCATTACTTTCTTGAGCAACCTGATCCAGTACCTCACCACCCTCAAAATAAAGTTCTTCCTTATACCTATCCATATACTTTCCTGTTTAAGTTTAAATCCATTACCCTTCATCCTATCACTGACATTTTATACCCACTCAGGGCTGAGCTGCAAGCTCCTGGGCAAGGCATGTCAAGAACCCAAGGCTGCCTTGGTGGTTCTTGCTGCTCAGAATTGAGGCTTCTAGACACAGTGCTTCCCCTCACTCCAGAGTTGGAGGCATCCTCTTTGGATGCCTCTTTGGACTCATCTAGAGAAATCATATCTAATGGAAACTTGCAAGTTTTCACTTTGTAAATTCCACCACATTATACAGTTCCTTTCCAGTCTACAGTTCCCAAGTTGTCAATGTGTCTCTCTAAGAGTATACTTTAGCTCCTACTATTTAGTGGAAGCACAGAGAAAGCTGGATGGCATGGAGAAGATGGGAGTAAATCAAGAAAAAATCCTTCTTCTTAAGAGACACATGATTTTACTGACATCTCAAAGTAACAGCTACTTGCTAAATTAATTAACATCTTGTCTCTGATATGTGTGACTACGCTGACTATGATGCACCTTGGAAGAATACAGAATTACTTTAGTGAAAGCTTTTTAAATTGTAGACAACACAATTGCCAGAAAGACAACCTCATCGCAAGCAACTGGAGAGAGTAACTAGTGGCCTAATCAAACATGTAATATTTAAATTCTGCATAACAACAAATAGCTGTATGAGAAAATGTATTAAATACATAGAAAAGTAATGATTAAAGAAAATGAATACTGGTCTAATTTCAGTTGAAATAACAAAATTATACAGAATTGATAGGGCAAGGATTATGTTTTTTGGGAATAAGTCTCAGATCTACTCAGGCAAGTGCCTTCATAAAAACCATTTAAAGTCTTGATATAAACTCCAAAGGGAGGAGTTTGAGTGCACAACAGCTGCAGAGAAAGGGATTATTTAATGTCAAATGTTACATTGCTTTTATCATGACACTTCCTATATTTGGTGGTACATGTTTATTTTTTGAAAGTTCCAGATTTGGAGAGCAACTGTTAAGTAAGCAACTCTTTTTAATACAAGGTTTCCAATTGCAAAGAAAAGCTGGGGAACAATCCATATAGAGTTTGCTCTCTCACAAGAAAAAATTAATGTCATTCACTTATTTATTCCTTCACTATATAGGAAGATGTCCAAGTTATTAGATAGGATTGTCCATCTGTTAAAATTCATGTTTAATTTGAGTCTGAGAAACAAAACTGCAATCACACTCAAATTTCATTCATTTGTAGTCTCCACAGTATTGTGTTTGCCTTCAGTACCTAAACTGCCAAACTGCCACAGAAAAAGGGATTCCATCAGAAATCAATATGGTCAGACCAAAGCCATGTATTACAATGCGTCTAACTTTTTATACTGTTGTCTGCACCTGCTTGCTGTATTATAATCAGATACATATACAATAGCTAGCTGTATTAATTTAATAGTTTGTTGTATTTTAATTGGATACTTGGTGTATTATACTTGGATACATATACAATAACTTGCTGTATTAGTGGATACATAATCAATGGCTTGCAGTATTAAGATTGGATACATATACAATGAAGCACACAGCAACTAGTTACAATTGGTTAAATTAAGCATATGAGAACCTAGCCTTTAAAGCTTGCTAACAGTTCACTATTGTGTCTTAGCATATTCCAGTTTCTTCTCATCTTGCTTGCACTGTTACTTTTGCTTCTTTACACAGGGCCTTTTTCATCCTCAATTCATGTTGAGCTCCATGTAGGCACTTGCAGACTTGGGAATGTGGCCATTCTTCACTAAAAATCCATCCACACTAAACCATACAGGTCATCTGTCCCATGGAATAATGTGTGCAAGGTCTCAGAGTTATAGTTGCCTGTATCTTCAAAACATCATCACACAAAATACATATTAATGGGATAAACATTCTTCAGTTACTCATACAACCGTCAAGTCCAAGAAATCATAATCTCGCTCACTTACTAAATAAAATGAAAGACTTGGATGGGATCTAAAGTCCCCTCATTGCAGGCCCTGACTGCAGAAACTTGACAAGCATGCCCTTGAAAAACATTAAGAGGAGGGAAAAAAAAAAAAAACAGAGAACACAAGTCTTGACAGAAGCTTTTGATTGTGGAGTGTGCTTGCCACTGAGGTTGTGTCATCAATATCAGGTTTTAGCAGCCTCCGGTGTTCACTATTTTGTTTGTTAGTGTCTTTCGAGACCTTTTTAGAAATTGTATTCGACAACATTACAGGTTTTCTATCCTTTGTACTGCTGAGTTCTTAAACTTTGTTCTATATACCTTCAAGCAAAGTATGCTGCTTCAGTATACAAATTAGCGTTACAATCTTCTTTAAAAGTTTTAAGTCATTGTATGTTGACTCCATCTCAACTGTGCCTAACATTAGAATAAACTGCCAATGATTTGAGATTTTTATATATGTCATCACTGATAATTTTTCTTTCCTTCCAGCTTAGAAACACACAAAAAGTGTCAATTTAACAGAGAACTCCTTTAATAGAGAACATTTGGATACATAAACTTTTCCTTTACAAGAGGACAGTTTCAGGTACAAATATGTACCAGTTTAAACACTAACAAAACAATTATATACAGCTCTATAATTCTTGATTATCAGGAAAAGGTAAAAGTCTAATGTGCTTGGTCTCATCTACACAACTTGCATAGCATCACTCTTTCAAAATTAATTGATACAAGACGCTAGTCATAAAATACATTTGATTGTGTCGGGTTTACTTCCCTCTATCTTTGTAATCTATATTCCTTGAAAAGTCATTCTGCAAAACACTCTTTGCAGACAAGCAGTGCTTTCAAAAAGGAACTTGTATGAGGTTGCCAAGGGCCCAGTGGCAAAGCACTCCCTCACCTCTGCACCTTTCTGTGTATGAGCTACTTTAAGCAGTGTGCCTTTATAATGGCCAACAGCTGTACAGTCTAACCTCAATCACACATCTTCGCACATAAGGTCTGTTCAGTGTGGGTTTTCCAGAATGTTTCTGTTTTCTACAGATATCTAATAAATAATCACTTTCACAAAGTATCCATTAAACAAATTCAGGATAAAAACTAAGGATGCACTTGCAAAAATGAGCTTCCTGCTTCAGTTTTGCTTGTTTTAAGAAGCTGCAAAGAGCTAGATTATAGACATTAAGAGGTCTCCCCTCCCAGCATTTAGGCTGTATCTGGCATTTAGTTAGCCAGATTCTTAAATGTTCAATTTGATAAATCAGCTTTGGCATAGAGCAAGGAAGCACCAATTCTATAGAGTTTCACAAGTTATCTACCATTCGATCAGACATGCAAAGCACTTATATAATCTCCTAGTTAAACTGTTAGCCATATGCAGACTACTTTTAAAGCTATCACACATGTGTGCAGTATCAGGGCTGAAAAAAAAATAAAAAAAATAAAAGCAAACAACCAAAAAACCTCAAACAAACCAAGACACTTCTGGCTTCTTTTAACTCAGGCCTAGTACAACAAAATTGGAGGGATTGTAGAATGCAAGCTCACCATCTAAGTTAAACATTGGCCAAGTTCTGAGGGTTCATATAACTATCACAGTTTTGCAGAATAGAAACTCACATGCCTTTTTTTTCGCCTTCAGTAATGCATGTACTTCTGTTTAAATTAAGCTGTAAATTCAGCATTCTTACCTTCATTCATCATTCATCTACACTGAACTCAACAGTTCAGGACTAGGCACATGCAGCAGGACTTCATATTAACTAGCATCAGGAGTATTCACTCCACAAGACAAATGCCCATTTAACTTGGAATTCGAACCTTATTTTTCAGACAATTCCTCACAGCCTTTCTGGACTCTTTGTTCTCTTTCTACAGTACGTGAAAACCTTCTTTAAACAAATACCAAGGGTGTGTTACGTTTCCAGGAAAGACCAAGCTCTTCCTTGATGAATCAAGACCTGTAAATTGTACCAATACTTTGGCAACATACTCAGTGAATTGCTCTCTGTACTTGCCTGAGCACTCCTCTGCTGTTTCAGTGCAAGAGAGAGCAAGTGAGCTTTAGTACAGACTGGCAGGAGACAGCTACATACTAATTCATTGAAAATACACAGAAATTATAAGCAACAGTCTAAAACAATATAACACTATTTTACAGGCACTTAACTCAATAAAAGCAAGTTTGAATCTTAACCACACCAAATCTATTTTCCTCTGCACTTTCTGTAGAGTTAGTAAGCAATATCTAGTCTCCTTTAATACAGGAAATAGTACAGTTTATTATCAGAACAGAAAGGGTTAATACGCTTTACAGACTCTGACCTATGCTCTTTGAACAAGGGGGTGTCTCAAGATCTCAAACATTAGGCACTCGTTTTTATTATTCCAAGCAATGGCCCAGGTATTTGGCTACCAAGTCAGTCTCAGCATCAATGTCTTGAAGGGCTAAGCATCCCAAGCCAGTGCGTTCCTTTTCCATTTCCAAATAGTCAGTGAGTGCAGGAGGAATGCCTTCCACTCCAAACATACAGGGACTTTGACAGAGAACACCTTCACCTACCATTGCTTCTTTCATGTAGTGGGCTTAGTCACAAAGTGACTACTATTTCTGGTGACAGATCTACCAGGTAAGCCACATAAGCCTGCACCTACACAGTTTCTCAGTCTAGGGTTCATTACTTAATTGATGGGGGGGAGAGGGAAAAGGGAAGAGAAAGGAATCATTATTCCACCTATAGTGTTTTCAGAGTAGCTTTGAGTCAATGTGAAATATCATTCTTAATGAAAGGTGAAGAAAAACTGCCTGTGCCTAGTCTTTTTTTCCCCTCAAAACTGCACCACTCTGCTTACACTACAGAAATTACTGTTAGCTGGCCACATCATCTCATCTCTATAGCCATCAACTGCTCTCCCATTTCTAGCAGAGAACAGTCCACTCCTTCCTGCTTCAATGACAGCTTTCAGGAAATAGCAATACAGAGAGCTACAGTAAAATGGATTCTCCATCAAGCCAGCTGACAAGACTTCTGAAAAAGGTTAAAAAAAATAAAATCAATATTTATTATTTAAGGTGGTTGCGTAAAAACTAAAAAAAAAAAAAAAAAAAGAGGCAATTTCTTGGGTGAAATTCCCTTATTAACAAGCACAAAAAACACCAAGTACTTAATTATTTTGTTTATGTTTCCAGATATTGAAATTTGGAGACTTTATAACTGCAAGAGATTATTTGCTTCCTACTGCAACTATCATTTTTAACTTTCATTTATTAATGTCTTTCTCATGAAAATAGAACAAAACCATCAACCTCCCACCTACTCCAAAGTAAGCTCCAAGACAAACCTTTCAGCCAGGTTTCATTCTAAACTCGCCTAAGATCTCCACCCAAAAGAGTCTTTAACACATTAAGCACAAACACTGCCTACCCTTTTGCAATCACAAGCCACACCACCTGTACATTTTTGTTCTTAAACCAGCTCCATACATGCAGACCCCAGGATGCAGAGTGCTTAGTGCTAAATAAATGAGACCTCCCACCCTCTTGAAGTACCAGGAGACTACATATTCCTATGCTTGCAGCTGGGAACACAATGTAGGTACAAATGATGAAGCAATGTGAACATTTAGCCATACCTTGTCCTTCAGCAAAGCTCACCTTGCATTCCCATGTAAGACAATTATACTGTGTAAAAATAGCATCCGCTCACTGCATACCTACTCTCCAAGAATATTCTGAATCAGCCATGCTGAATTGACTTCTTGATGTACTTTCTATTCCTGTATGCATTGAAAAGCATAGCTACACGTAAAGAAAGCATGGTTGGTTGGTTTGTTTGAACATATAAATTCTAACACATCACCACACTGCCTCAATTTTACCTGCTGAGCCAAACCATAAACCCCAGTCCCACTGAAGACAATTAAGTGCATCTGTGCAGACTCACAGTCACAGTTACAGGTGTAACAGGGCTCAATTTCAAAACAGGATATTCCACCTTGCCAGGCCCTGTCACGTATAAACAGTCAACAGCTGCTCTGCGTTAGATACCTTTTACACGCAGAGACAACTTAATTCTATTTTTCAGACCTTACCCTAAAGTCTAGCTTAAAAAAATAAATAAATAAATAAATAAAATGGTCTATATGGTCTATAAAATAGTCTATATAATAGTCTTTGCACTGCAGAGGACATAGCTCACAGGCATTCTAGTGATACACCTTGTTGCCACACAATGAAAATTATAAACCATTAGTACATTTTAATGACATCCCAACTGCATTCAAGTCAGCCTTTCAGCAGCAATTTAAACATGGTAAGTACCTACAGCAGCTACTTAAGGCATCAGAAGTCACAGTTCAGGAAGAGAGTGTGCTTCCTCTTTGATCTGTTGTTCTTTGCCCAAGACTATAGGCTGCTAATTCTTCAAACCATGAAAGCATAGTATATAGAATAAATAAACATCATGGATAAAGCCACAGGTAACACATTGATGAGGCTTTCATTTGCATAATCAGGGCTGTATATGTGGAAGACATGGGATAACTATGTAACCTTGCTAGTGAAAATTTCTGATGTTGGCAATGATGTGGAAATTAATGCACCAGTTTGACCTTGTCTAAAATCAAACGCAATAAATATGGAATGTATAATCATTTTTACCACTTCCATCACAAAGCTTCACTGTAAATGACTTTGCATTTCTTGAAATTCAGTCTAGTGTTCCATCTATTAGTTAATAATTACTCTCGAAAAATACTGATACATCAGCTTGTATTTATTCAAAACCTTCTTCCCTCAACACAGAAGACAGATAAAAAGACATACACAAACTGTAAAGGTTGCAGGGAAGGAAGGGATGAAATGGGAGTTGTGACAAGAAGGGTGATTTTTTTACCAGCTACCTACCAAGCCCGGTTGCAACCATCATCTGTGGAGTCTGACAGTAGTTAAAAATTTTTTAACATTATAAAACTTAGACTGTAGGCATGGAGAACAACTTGCTGGCCTTAAAAGAAAATCTGTGTTTTCCAGGGTTTATCCTAATAATATAATGAGTGAAAAACTAGACATTAATTGTGTAACCCTATTGGTATCTCAAATTATGCAATAATGACTAGACTCCATAATAAGATGGTTGCCCTGTGATGGGTGTAATAAATTGTTTTAAAAAAGAGATCAAAATAAAGGGATTACAAAAGATATATCTGAGGGGAGTATTCATGACAGATATACAGCTGCCATTAAGATGCAATCCATCACTAGCTTAATTATCCCTGGTAACAGTCAGGTGAAATCATAAGCTTCGTTAGGAAAAAATGGTTTATGTACCCCCAAAATGTTTCCCAAAAGCAAAACTGAAATATCCACTAGATTATGATCCTGTCCACAAATTGCATGTTAGGATGAGCTATTTTGCTTAATTGTTTTTCAACAGGCTGTTTCCTCACAAAGAGAGAGCTCTGAGGAATACCTAAAGCAATAAGGATATCAACCAGCTTGCTGTCATCAAGGATGATATCACAGGATCCTGTCCAATTGACAGGAGATGCTAAATCCTCCCTGTAGAAGCAAATGGGGCTCAAAGCCCCACAGACTTGATAACCATTTTAATGTGTTTTCCTCACACTGAAATCTCTGGATTGCTTCAGTCATCCTACCCAGACTGCATAAGCAGTTGGAAGATGATAGAAAATTGGAGAGAATAGAAACCTGAAAGAAGCAATGTCAGACATTTATATTCACAACAATGCTTCCAAAATAGAGAACATCAGCTGACATTCTGGTGTCTTCCAAAAAAATCAGAATCACATAGGATAGACTTGAAACACCATCCAGAACCACATCACATCCTTCCAGCTCTATGCAGTATCACACAATGAAGGTTTGTAGTGCACCAAGACACCCTGAGCTTGTGCCAATATGTATTGTTCTTTTTCCTGGTTTCAGCTGGGATAGAGTTAATAATTTTCTTCCTAGCAGCTGGTGCAGTGCTGTGTTTTGGATTTAGTCTGAGAACAACACTGATAACACATTGATGTTTTCAGTTGTTGCTCATTAGCACTTACCCAGATCAAGGACTGCCGGTGAGGAGGGGCACGGGAAGCCAGGAAGAAGCAAAGACAGGACACCTGACCCAAACTTGCCAAAGGGGTATTCCATACCGCAGCATGTCATGCTCAATATATAAACTAGGGGGAGTTACCCACATGGGAGTGATTGCTGTTCAGGGAAGAGCCTGGTTATCAGTCAGTGGGTGGTGAGCAATTGTATTGTGCAGCACTTGTTTATTGGGTTTTATTTCCCTCTTTATTATCTCCCTTTTAATTAGAGTTATAATTATTGTTGTTCTATTTTGCCTATTTCAGTTATTAAACTGTTCTTATCTCAACTCACAGGTTTTAGCTTTTTCTGATTCTCCTCCCTATCCTACGGGGGGGGGGCCTGAGAAAGCAAACAAGCAGCTGTGTGGTACTTGGTTGCCAGCTGGGGTTTAAACCATGACAGTTTTCCATTATATAATTCCTCAGGGCTCTCCTCCTTCCTATTGCTCTCCATACCCTCTACTTTTAAGGAAATTAAAATTCAAGCATCTACATCACAAAACAGCTAGATTGTAAAATCATGGATACACAAGCAGATTGCTCAAAGTAGGTAAGCTAGGGAGCACAACATAGCAAAACCAGTGCCTCTTGAGACTGGATTAAAATCAGCAATGTCTGAGGGAAGAAATCTATAATAAACAAACTGGAGAAGGTGGATCCATTACTTGCTACAGATTATACAGTCTACAGTAAGGGGATAAGACCTTGAGGCAACCCTCACTCCAGAACCTCCACCTACCTGAAAGCTACATTTTTGGAACCTTAGGTTATATAATTATATGCTATTAGCACATCACTTAGCTGCTTCAACTTTTCCACTACCGCACTGTTGGAAATTATCAGTTAAGTTACACTGCCATAAGACTGGAGCTGTAGTTGTGAACTTAGCCCATAACCTGTCAGAAAATACTGTTTTGCTGTGCTGTATTTAGTTTTGCCAGGAAAACTAAAAGAAAAAAAGCTATCTTAAGCACAGTGCCAAGGCTCTCTTTGTCTAAACCAAAGCACTCCTCTCTGCTGCCTCAGTTCATTTCCCAGTACAGGGAAAAGGAGGACTTCACCCACCTGGTGTTCCAGCTGGCAAGGCTTCCTGGCTGCTCCATCTCTAAGATCAAAGAGTGTGACCAGCACTGCTCAGAGAGCCCAACTAGCCATAAATATTCACAGAAGCCTCATTTTTCATAAAATGGATCACTTTGTACATCTAATTTAAGAATCCCTGGAAGACACTTTTTCAAGGAGGCTAATTACTTCTGAGCCCTCTTTCCCCTCCTACAATCAGATTTTCTCCCACCATGTGTCTGGGTCCAAAAACTCATGGCAATGGATCTTCCTTTAGGCTTTTTGGAATGAAATAATGACTTCCATTCCTGGGGAAAAAAAAAACCTCACCAAGCCATTGTAGAAGAAGAGCAAAATGCACATAAATACACACACTGAAAAGGAAAGGAAGGTGGTAAAATTCTGTCTAAACGAGCTTGCATTAAAAGATCAGAGGCCAAATGCAGCATTTATGTCAACACTTCCTTAAATAACTCTAACAACTGATGTACTGTCTATGGTATGACTTTGAAAGAGCTTTCTACTGCTTTTCCTCACACCATTATGCCCATGTGTCTTTTTGTGAGTATCTGTGTGTGTGACAGAAAGAACTACTATACTACACTTCCAGGTACTCACAGCAGTGAAAGGTCAAGAGCAAGCCACCATCTGACAATCCCCCACCCCACACACACACAGCTACTAAAATTCTGCCTCCAGACAAATTTCTCCATATCTCCCCTGATAAAAGTTCAAAATCCTTTTTGAATTAATATTGAAGTAGGCTCACTATGAAAGTGTCATAAGTTCCATCTGCCACTAATGAAAGTGACAGTTTCAGTATTAGCCAGACAGATTCACAGGCTCAAAATACATAATTAAGAATAAGCACAAAGGCAGTAATGACTTAAAAAGGGGCAAAAGGATTACCATTATCTACTTCACTATAAACAAAATAAGAACATCATTGGATTGTTTCCCATGTAAAATAACAGTTTTTGTTGTCCCATTTATAATGTTCTTTTCTGCACTAGGCTGACAAGAAGTCTTTTCTCAGGTTGACAGCCCCATTATTTTTCATCTTAATATCAAAACAGTTCTACAGACAACAGTGTTTGTAATCTACTCTCTATTAGGGTCAGAAAGTCTTCTGTTGTTTTCATCTGTTGTGATATAGTAGGAAATTATTTTAACTGTCACCACGAGGCTTTGCAATGGTCCATGAAAAATCCATTCCATAACATCTGTGGTAGGACAAGTAGAAAACATTTCAGTGCCTGGACCTGGATTCTCAAGACCAATGATACACTGTGACCTCAGAAAGGGTGAGATTAAGATTTATTTCTAATAATTCTCAGGTAAAAGTAAGTAAAATAAATTGAACAAGTAAAATATGTTGAGCTTTCTTGCTTTTCTGTTATCTTTTGAACTGATCTGCATCATCTTCTTTATTCTTCTTTCAGAACATCAGTGCACGCCATCACCTCTCACTCCTTCATCTTCCCAGGCTAACACTTCCTTCAGCTTCTGTGTGGAATTCCCTTCTATTAGCCTGGACTCTCTTAAACCTTCTGTATAGCTATAAAAGGATTTTGCAAAGTTTAATTCTAATGGACAGACTTTGGCACATCTTTCAGCCATCTGAGAGTTTTCAAGTTTGGGTGCTTCAAAAGAGGTGAGTGTCTATTTCTTTTTCTTTCTCTCCCATTTTGGATAACCACTTCACCATTCCACCCCTGAAGATCATGAAACACAGACTGGACAAACACACTCCAAACTCCCTGTATTTTAGGGTTTCATGCCTCTTACAGAGCAGAACAATAGAGTTTGAGAGCTTGCTGAGAAATTATCACCTTAGTAATCCCCAGTATTTTACCCCTCCCTGTTAGTCATCACCTCACTGCTGCTTTCATTCCTGCAAAGGCAGATTCTGAGTAATCAGAAAAACTC
This sequence comes from Agapornis canus, assembly GCA_036873685.1. Lineage (NCBI taxonomy): Eukaryota > Metazoa > Chordata > Aves > Psittaciformes > Psittacidae > Agapornis > Agapornis canus. Next base: position 27,357 of record JBAFWW010018690.1, read on the forward strand.
TGGTTTAATTTTTCTCCTCACAACTCTCTAATAATAAAGACCCAGAAGCAAGCCTCCATGGAATCACTGCCGTGGCTCAGTGGATAGCTCCAAGCAACATTTGCTAAGTCAGATATCCACTTATGCAGTCAGCTGTGAAACCACTGCAGTAGCAAGTTAGTTTCTGTAAGCTGCATTCCCAGTTATCCTTTCCTTTTAATTGTGCAGTTTTAATCACTTTAGCTCAGCCCCAGCAGTTAAGCAGAAAATTCCTACACCGAATTAAAACCTCCAAACTACAACTCATAAGGCAATGCCTCAGCACCATCTGTGACAGAAACCACAGATGTCTGTGAAAGCACACCTCAGCAAAAATAATTGATGGGAGAGGAGTTCAGGTAGACATGAGAGCATGTCTAACAGCAGAAAGGCCATTACAGTGCAGATGCCAGTAAGTGCTGTTGATATTTTTGCAGCATGTGTGTAGAGCAGTATCTTCAGTACCCAAAATGACATCTGTAACATAGCTTGAAGTCTGTTTGACACAGTTTACAAGCTTCAGTCTACAGCTCCCATGTATGAGAAGTTACATTATTTTCTAAAGCTGCATGCAAATAAAGCAGCCTACTAAAACTTAGAAGGGTATGTTAATCCAAGTGCTGCATATAGGGAGAACCATTCAGTTTAGACCTGATGATTTGAACTTTAAGATGCACAAGAATCAGGAGTGTACAGGAATGGTTTTGAGTTGCATTCAGAACTCTTGCCCTCAGTCACCTGTGTGACATCTCCTCACGTGTTTAAAGATTTAGCCCCCACTTTGGCTATTGCCTGGAGACTTCAGACAACTGAAATCCTTCTCAAAAAAGATACCAGGATTAAAGAAGTAATCTGTTCCAACAGCAGTGCAAACCTGGGGCATGCCTAAAATTCATTCCATTTTCAACCCTTGGAGACCCCCTATGGGACAGCATAGAGTTTTTCATTAAGCAAATCAGACTTTGACTAAGGTTCTAAGCAACCCACACAACTGAAAACAGAAAAGAAGATAAAGTATGTTGCTTGTATATTTACTTAGAGATACATACATGAAAGTTAAAAATGTAGAACCATAAGAATGTTCTGGGTGGGAAGGGAACTTAAAGATCATCTAGTTTTACAGATGCATGCCATCAGGTCCCACGGACTTGCGCACCTTCAGGTTCCTTAGACCTTCTCTAACATGATCTTCTACATAAAGGCAAGTGATTCTTAATGCTTTCAGTCCCTGCTTTTGCCTTCTGTTACTTGAGCAGATTGACTGGAGCACTTGGTGCAGGGCAAAAATATCAGAGTACCTCAACCTTCCCCATGTCCTGGGTAACTAGGTCTTCCTTGTCTGGAAGGATCCCACATTTTCCTAGTCTTCCTTTTATCCTGACATACCTATAGGAACTTTTCTTGTTGCCCTTAATGTCCCTGGTTAGATTTAACTCTGTTAAGACTTCAGCTTTCCTACCTTATCACTGGCTGCTCAGACAGAATCATACAGAATCACAGAATCCTAAGGGTTGGAAGGGACCTCGAAAGATCATCTAGTCC